>JAWPHD010004742.1:0-179772 GCA_037043455.1 Cyrtodaria siliqua | reverse complement strand
TGGCCATCTTTGTTTACATAGAGTTATATAGTAAAAACTTGTAGCGACTACTCCTCTGAAACTACTTGAAGGATTTTCATGAAACTAGCAAAATTTCAGGTTGGTCGGAAATTCAAGATGGCCACCACAGCTAAAAATAGATTTTCAAAAAACAAGTTTGTAACGAGTACTCCTTGAAAACTATAAATGATATCGATATGCGCCTTTTCCTAAAATGATCAGTATGACATGATGTTGATCCTTGTCGAAAATTATTTTGATTCAACGTTAAACATGGCTGCCAGCGGCCATCTTTGTTTACATAGAGTTATATAATTAAAACTTATAGCGACTACTCCTCTGAAACTGCTTGACGGATTTTCATGAAACTTCACACGGATGATGCTCTTGATGCCTAATTGATCCTAGCAAAACTTCAGGTCGGCCGGAAATTCAAGACAGCTAAAAATAGATTTTCAAAAAAAAGTTTGTAGCGACTACTTCTTAAAAACTATATGTGATATTGATATGGGACTTTTTCTGAAATGATCAGCATGATATGATGTTGGTCCTTGTCGAAAATTGTTTTGATTCGATGTTAAACATGGCTGTCAGCGGCCATCTTTGTTTACATAGAGTTATCTAGTAAAAACTTGTAGCGACTACTCCTCTGTAACTACTCGACGGATTTTCATGGAACTTCACAGGAATGTGGCTCCTGATGTCTAATTGATCCTAGCAAAATTTCTGGTCGGCCGGAAATTCAAGACAGCTGGCACGGCTAAAAATAGTTTTTCAAAATACAAGTTTGTAGCGACTACTTCTTGAAAACTATAAGTGATATTGATATGGGACTTTTTCTAAAATGAGCAGTATGACATGATGTTGATTCTTGTCAAAAATTATTTTGATTTGATGTTAAACATGGCCGCCAGCGGCCATCTTTGTTTACATTGAATTATATAATGAAAACTTGTAGCAACTACTCCTCTGAAACTACTTGACGGATTTTCATGAAACTTCACCAGAATGCTGATCTAGCTATCAAAAACCTATCTCTAGAGCTTCAAGGTGATTGACCTCTTGTTTAAGAATAACTGACTTTTGAGATTTCTGAGTGTTACACTGGTAATACTTAAATGCAACTTGCCATACAGTCCTGAATGATTTTCTCTTGTTTCAGAAACATGCATATGTTTGAAAACCACTTGGAGGACGTCAATCACGTGCTCGAGGTGAGTATATATTTGTAAAGTAAGGCTTGCCATGTCTCTGAATATCTGATGTGATTATAATTATCACTAAACTTATAAACAACATTCTATAGGTTGCGGAACACTAAATTGCATTCCCAACGGCCCCACTGCTTGCTTTTTGGCAGATAAAAAATAAAACGGTGCATACAAATGCAAAATGTTGTCTATATATCCAAGTCTCATGCGCAAGAGTAAAAAAAAAAGAAAAGTTTCTCCTACAGGACAATTGATAAGGGCTGTCATATTTGTTTATATGCATAACTGCAGTCAAGATTTACCTGTTTTTGAGGGGGGGTAAATCTCAAAAGTTTGAAAAATACATTTGGTATTAAAAAAAAAAAGCTCCCATATTAATAAATTTTATTTAATAATGCATTAACAATAGTCAGCTATGTTTTGATTTTTATGACCTTTCACTTCTTGCCCAGACTCCTGGAAGTGGCGTGGTCAGGCCAATGCTATATTTAGCAGGCAGCAACTTATAGGAGCAATGTTAAGTGAAGCATCCTTTGACCTATTGTTTCTTATTTTGAATCATGACAGAGTACGACGATTCGTGAGTTTGATGATCGATTCACTGCGCCAATGTTTGGTTACGGCACGTGTGAAGAATACTACAAAGATGCATGCATACATGAGAAGGTCCATGCCCTGAAGGTACCCGTGCTGTGTCTGAATGCAGAAGATGATCCGTTTTCACCAAAACATGGTACGCTCCTTTTATATAAATATTGGTATACATTTTGAAAGAAGATTATTTTAAACTTATTTGTTTTACATCTATTGCAAAACGAGTTCTTGCAACTTATATTAATCAATCTCGATGGTTTCCTGGGTAGAATCAGTACTAAGCAATGTGGATTAATTACCTTGCTCAAGGATAAATAACACGGCAAGGGCGATGATTGAACCCACGACCTCACATTTAAGATTTTGTCATGTAGCTTGTTGCAGAATCAATGTACATGTTCAAAAAAAAAAAAAATTATACCCCACTGTCATAAAGTGAAGTAGGGGCTATGTAAGAATCACGCTGTCAGTCAGTCAGTCTGACCGTCACGAAAACTTAACGTTGGCTATAACTTTCTCATTTTGTAATATTTCTTCATCAAACTTTCAATATATACTCATCATGACAACAATGACATGACCATACTAAAATATAAAGGTCAAGGTCACACTGAAGGTCATTATATCGGTTAAATACTCATTTTTTCTTCAGGTAAATATTTAACATGGGCTATAATTTTCTCATTTTTTGATATTTCTTCATAAAACTTTCAATGTATACTCATCACGACAACATCGACATGGCCATACTAAAATATAAAGGTCAAAGTCACACTGAAGGTCAATATATCGGTTAAATACTCATTTTTTCTTCACGAAAACTTAACGTTGGCTATAACTTCCTCATTTCTTGATATTTCTTCATCAAACTTTCAATATATACTCATCGTGACAACATCCATATGACCATACTAAAATATAAAGGTCAAGGTCACACTGAAGGTCATTATATGGGTAAAACACTCATTTTGTCTTCACGAATGTCCGTTACGAAAACTTAACGTTGGCTATAACTTTCTCATTTCTTGATGTTTCTTCATCAAACTTTCAATATAAACTCATCATGACAACATCGACATGACCATACTAAAATATAAAGGTCAAGGTCACACTGAAGGTCATTATATGGGTTAAATATTTTTTTATTCACGAAAACTTAAGTCAGGCCAGTTTGTCAAGAGCATTTATCTGGGTCCACAAAATCTTGTTATACTGACAAAGCACTGAGAGGTGACACAAGTGTTCCGCAGAACACCCGTTATTAATTGCATTTTTGCATTTCTCAAACGTTTTTGAATGGGCTGTTCCCAAACTTCATATTCACAACTGATCAGAAAAGAAAGCTGGGGTATACATCGCCTTCAGTGATAATTCTAGGTTAGAACACAATATATGAGATTCACCTCAAAGAGAGGGAAGGATATATAGTAATTCTGGCATCGTACTCTCTATTACTAAATAGATTGCGCCCAGTTTACATCCTTATTTGTCAGTAGAGGCTAATTAAGGGCACGACTAAATAAGCAGTGGTGCCAGTGAGATTCAAGCCCGTGATCTGCGGATTCCAAATCTGTTTTGCTATCCACTGGGTCATTCTGACCCCAACAGTTTAGAGCTCAAGACTTTATGGTAGAAAGTATGGTGGTCCCTCACGATGGATTTTCCTCTTGTATTTTATAACCCCACATGAGGACAACACTATTCTTTCTGTGGTATTGAGAGCGTTTACAAATACTTGTTTAAAAATCATTGCTTACATGTAGTGTAGTTTGTTTTGCATTTAACCCTTAACCCATTGTAAACCCAGATCATCCTGTGAGTAACTCACAGGCTGATCAGACAATGTCCGGCTGCTGATTGGTCATTTTCTCCAAAACACCCCTTTGTCACATAAATGGAATGGTCTTAATTCAAAGAAAGAACAGTCCATTATATATATATGTAGCGGGTTAAGGGCTCAGTGCTCAAATATTGTATCTTGTTCTTGATATTATATAGTTACTTTAGTTTCGCGTTTACCCGTCAAAGTGTATAAAGTAATATATTTTAAATGACTTCCAGCCATACCAATAGGAGAAGCCGAGCAGAATGACAACATCGCCATCCTGATGACGTCACATGGTGGCCATATTGGATTCATGGAGGGGATTTGCCCGTTCAGATCTGGATACATTTACAGGCTTTTCTCCCAATATATTCACGGCGTATTTACACACGGACCTAAACATCTGAAAAAAGATTGAGTAAGAACTACTGAGATTGTAGAACTTACAACAGTCGTGGTAGATGTCAACTCGGTGTTTTAAAAATGGGATCTTTCTTGTGAAGTTGATCAAAGCAGTAAGGTGTTCATAATACATTTCGTATTGTTAACCTTTCTTTAAAACATGAGGCTGTTCTCTGCGTACTTTTCGTGTTTTCTTACACAAATCCATTCATGCATTTTAAACAAAGTTGTGCAGGAATTCGAAAGTATCCATTGCAGGATACTGCCAGATCGGACCAGTAACGGCAGAGTCACGGCTCTTGATTTAGTTAAAAATGCTATATTTTGCCTCTTTAAGACGATAGTCACTCACTTCATTGATGTTATAAGAGCCATATTAGCCAGTAGAGCGTCCACAGGCCCTCTTGGGCCTCTTGTTTCATGTCCCACACCTTATTTTTTATACCGCCAATTCGAAGATCTTGTTTCCCGTACAGTTTCCATCCGATTGAAATGAAGCTGGGCATGCAACTTTGACATGAGGTGGACATGGGCATATTGTGGGGGCTCTCCTAATCGATATTTTTACCAATAAAGTGGGTCGTCCCCAAAAGGCAACACCTCTAGTGTGAAACTCGTTGCGTGCCGTTATCATTGCTAAATAACATTGATTCATTGTTTATAACTGTTTTTTTCAAATCAAATTGTTTTTGCATTATACTTACTGTTAATTATATTGCACCAAAAAAGATTTAAACCTAAGGTAGAAAAAAATGAAAATTTCAAATTATATTTCATTATATGCAAGTAGATGCTTGATCCTACTGTAAGATTGCCATGTGTCCGTTAAAATGAAGCCATTGCTTGCCAGAATGATCAAAGAAGTGTTTTCATAATATATATATAGTAATATAATAATAAATGGGTATTTCATATCACACCCTATATTAGGCGTGACATGGGTCGAGGGCCTGATACAGAGTTTGATATGAAAATACCCATTTTATAATCTATTTATCCTTTTCTTGCCTATAAATACATTTTTTTATTATCAATTAAAATGAAAAATGATAAATAATACACACCTGAAAAACATCAGTAGAAAAACAAATGTTATGATTGAAAAGCGAGCAAATCCGAGCAGAGGGTACTACCGGGTATTTTCGATATGATTACTTCTATATCCAACACACTTATTACCACAACTGTCGAATCAACTTTCCTTATAAGTGCTATTTTTTCTTTTTCAATAAACCGACTCTGAACGGAAATACTTACATTAATACTTCATTTCTTCTTTTTTCATCAATTTTTGCGCACAATATGACCTATCTATGTGTCGACGTGCCATAAAACACCATTCATTCTGAACGGAAATAGCCGTAAACTAATCCGAAAAGCATTCGGCACTTTCTGTAATACGGTTAGTTTTTTCGTAGCCGAATATCATTTAGTTATAAATAGACTCGGGAATTTCCAAATTGATATGACTAAATTTCACCAGTGTGATGAAGCTTTATTGGCGGTAGATTGATATAAATAAATGGCAGTGTCGAACCGTATATTGAAAAACAACGTATTTATAGGCAAGTATGTGATAAAGTGAGAATAATAAATGGTTATTTTCATACCACACCCTATATCAGGCCTGAGACACCATATTGGCCGAGAGCTTTAGCTCGAGGGCTGATATGGGACAAGGACCTGATATAGGGTTTGATATGATTTTATTTTTTTATTCTATTTATCATATACTTTAGCAATGACTTTGTTGAATGTCAGCTTTCAGCTAACTCACTATGCTGTTTTCCAGGGAGAACAAATTAATATCTAATAGATCTAGTCCATTCTGATGTGTTCATGTCTGTTAGGTAACTGGTACAAAACATTAATTTTTTCCGAAACTTTATTTAAAATGAATGCCATTGAATATGAAATTGTCTATTAAAGGAAATGAATGGTCTTCAGTGGTTATTGCATCCACAGATAACGTTTCTGTAGCCAATAGTCTTGTGCAAAAACAGGATGGAGGCGCCCAATGTAATCTAGACAACAATCCATGCACATGACCATACATAAACAATCGTAACTAATCGGTAATTTCCGTATCACTCCGGTAAAAGGGACCTAGTCGAAATGATAGTCGTTATTTCCGTGAATACCCTGGTTGGAGTCGAGAACATGCTGTTCATTTCCATTAATCATCTTCATCGCCGTTATTAATGTTTTTTCGCATCATAATCTTTTATTCTAAAACAAGTAAAGGGATGTAAAACACCATTCATTCGTTCGCTCGCTCACACTCCACTCACTCACTCACTCACTCACTCACTCACTCATGTATTCATTCTTTCTTTCTTTTTCTTTCTTTCATACTTTTAACAATTGGGCTATCTAATACTGAGGAAGATGGACTCTGCAACTGGTTGGCTCATAGTGCTTCGCTGTCTCTCTGTAAGTCCACATGAAAAATACAACTTGTAGGGATATAATAGTACCTTTATTCGACCATTAAAGTGGGAGAAATATATACTGTTTATTTCAACCCTCCATGGCTAGGAGAGTAAAGACACTTCCTTTGAAAACGTTTTACATCTCGTCACTGGGGGTTTGAATCCCACTGGGAGCTCGACTTGTAAGTGAGATAGTGTCGATTTGTATGGATGGTGGTAGGTATACAGTACTGGTTCTACCCAGGAAAAAGTCGGTGGTCTATCCGTGAAAAATCGACATCCTATATAGCCTAAAATGTGCTGAAAATGATGTAAAACACCTTCGCCCTAACCTAGATTGTGGGAGGTGCGGGGAGGTGCATATAATATTAGCTTCATCGTGTGATATTTCCATATTATTATCCTTTATTATTATCTGACATTATGATCTCTTGCTATTATTGTTATCAATACTTTTTATCTACATGTTAATTGTGCAAACCACTATATTATGCAATGTTAAGCTTTTTTGAATTATATGATATGTTTAAATACTGTTTCGCATTATTGTCATTTATAAAGTAGAAAGTGGGATCAAATTTCATGAAACCGTCTTCGTTGGGAACAAAATCACATAGTAGGAACAATTGTAAAGGGGCAGTACAGTACTTTCGATAGACTGAAAGGAAAAAGAAACGCATAATCAAAAAATTGCCTGTACTACACTATTATATACACATACTTCCACATAATATTCCAGATATATCTCAATGTGTTTTTTAGAAAAAGGGCCCTGTGTGATTCCCGGGTGCCCCGTTTGGTTACGGGGCAAAGAATAGGGCCGCTGCAGATCCCTTTGCAGGGGTAGGCAGAGGGGTAGAATCAATCCAAATTCATGTTCATTTTATCATTTTTTGTTCATGTTCATTAAAGGTCTTCATCATGATCCCTGCATTGTTTCAGGTGCTATCTCGCTTGCATCAAAAGAGCAGTGGCAGTAAAACAATAAACGTGGCTCCAGCGTAAATGGAGTTTCTACGATAGAATTTGCAGCAACTCTGCAGTTCAGGGTGAGAAGGTTCTAGGCCCGTTCTCCATATTTTATCTCAATGTAAATGGAGGATGAGCCTGGCATGTTCATTCCTGTTAGGCAACATATAATCTTTAATGTGTTGGTGTGCCTTAATACCTCAATTCAATTCAATTCATTTGTCATTCTATAACTATTTCAACTCTGAAAATTATACATAATTATGTTTTGTTGACCGTAAGTTATGAAATAGTATTTGTGCTTGCCTAAACCTGAGTTATACTGAGCACTATCTAGCTTCATCTATGCAGCTTGTTTTTACAATGGGAATTAGATAACACGCAATTCCATGATAAGTGAATATGTCATTTTATTTATATATAAAATGACAACATTATAATACATTACTGACTAGATTATACTGTTATATATTTTGTGTAGTGTCATAATAACATAATATGATTAACCTTATAATTATTATAATGACTAAACTGAACATTTCGCAAAATAACTTTTGCAAAATACATGGAAAACATTCCCATATAAAAAAGGTGGGCAACTTTCCGCCATTCTTATTTTTTTAGCT
Source organism: Cyrtodaria siliqua (assembly GCA_037043455.1). Taxonomy (NCBI): domain Eukaryota; kingdom Metazoa; phylum Mollusca; class Bivalvia; order Adapedonta; family Hiatellidae; genus Cyrtodaria; species Cyrtodaria siliqua. Next base: position 171,713 of record JAWPHD010004742.1, on the reverse strand, counting down.
CACCTGAGCCGAAGGCTCAAAGATGAGCTATTGGGATCACTCTTTGTCCGTCGTCCGTCGTCCGTTGTCGTCCGTCCGTCGTCGTTAACTTTTGCTTCAAACGACTTCTCCTCAGAAACCGCGTGGCCAATTTTGGCCAAACTTCACGTGGATGATCCTTAGATGAATGCTTTTAAGATTTGTTAAAATTAGGTCAGCGCGACATCCAAGATGGCCGCCATTATCACATATGGTTGAAACCTTAAAAAATCTTCTTCTCAAGAACCGCTATATAGATTTCAACAGTTTTTCTTTTAAAATGATCGCCAATGCCTAAACTATCAATTTTTTACAAATGAAGTCCCTGGGGTCAAAAATGGCCATGCCCTGGGGGTCCAAAGTTTGTATATTGAGATTTTGCCTGTTTTTCATATAATGTAGGAAAAAACTTTAAAAAATCTTCTTCTCTGAAACCACAAGGCACAGAGGTCTCATGTATTACATGTAGCATCAGCTTATGGTCCTTTACTTAGTTTGTTCAAATGGTGACCCTGGGGTCAAATATGTCCCCGCCCCGGGGGTCACAATTTTACATAGACTTATATAGGGGGGGAAAAAATCTTCTCGGAAACTACAAGAGCCAGAGGTTTGATATTTTGCATTTACTATAAGCTTATGGCCCTTTACCAATTTTGTTCAAATGGTGGCCCTCTTGTCACATTTGGCCCCGCCCCAAGGGTCACATGTTTTACATAGACATGTATAAGGAAAAACTTAAAAAATCTTCTTCACTGAAACTGCAAGAGCCAGAGGTTTGATATTTTGCATTTACTATAAACTTATGGTCCTTTACCAATTTTTTTCAAATGGTGACCCTTGGGTCACATTTGGCCCCGCCCCAAGAGTCACATGTTTTACATAGACATGTATAGGGAAAAACTTAAAAAATCTTCTTCTCTGAAACTGCAAGAGCCAGAGGTTTAATATTTTGCATTTGCTATAAGCTCATGGTCCTCTACCAATTTGGTTCAAACGGTGGCCCAGGGGTCACATTTGGCCCCGCCCCGGGGGTCACAGTTTTACATAGGCTTGTATAGGGAAAAACTGAAAAAAATCTTCTTCTCTGGAACTGCAAGAGCCAGAGATTTAATATTTTGAATTTGCTATAAGCTTATGGTCCTCTACCAAGCTTGTTCAAATGGTGACCCTGGGGTAAAATTTGACCCCACTCCGTGGGTCACAGTTTTACATTAAAGTCTTCTTCTCTGAAACTACAAGAGCCAGAGGTTTAATATTTTGCATTTACTATACTCTTATGGTCCTTTATCAAGTTTGTTCAAATGGTGACCCTGGGTTCACATTTGGCTTGTATAGGGAAAAACTTAAAAAATCTTCTTCTCTAAAACCACAAAGCACACAGCTCTCATATATTACATGTAGCCCTGGGGTCACATTTGGCTCTGCCCAAGGTGTTACTCTCTAGCACCTTCATTTTGTATTTGATCTTTACCAAACTTTGTCAGGGTCTTAAACCGTCTATGTCAATGTTGTTATACACAACAGAGCCCACATTTCTTGAACAATCTTAACCAAACTTGCACAGATTGTATATGACCATAAGATTTCGAAGAAGTTCGATAATGTGCCAGTACTCAGATGATCGCTTTAGGGCTCTTGTATTGGTTCAGATTTACTCAGATTAGCGATATAGGGCCATCGTGGCCCTCTTGTTTTAATTTTGTTCCTTTTTTTTTAAATCTTATATTGTTCAATTTTTGCCCCATGTATGCTTGTCCAGGTAGAGGGGTAAAATCACCCCGAATTCATGTTCATTTAGTCATTTTGTCATGTTCATTACAGATCTTCATCCCTGTACTGTTCCATGTGCTACTTGAGTGGTTGCAGAAAACAATGATCATGGCTCCAGCGAAAAATGCAGTTACTTCAGAATTTGCAGTAACTCTGCAGTTCTGCAGGTGAAAAGGTTCTAGGCCCATTCTGCCCATTCTGCATATTGTTTTCTCGATGTTAATGCAAGGTAGGCCTTGAATGTTCATTCCTGTTGGCGCCATATAACATTTTCGCTACGGTTTACTGTAAAGTCCTATGGGTATTCAACTCTACTTGTTCAATTTTCAGGTAAAATATTGTGTCATTATATGTATTATATATTATCAGGTTTTGAATGAAAATATTAAGCTTTTTTTATTTATTTTGATGATTATGTGAAGTTGTGTCTGTTGAATTATTTTTGAATTTTTATTATTAATTTAATTGATTGATTTTTTCATAGTTTATAGATATTAAACTGCTTTCCAAACAGTAATTTTCTAAATGTTGTTTTGTATTTATTATATGCTTCACCAGTTAAAGTTTAATAAAGCAATCTGATATCATAAATGTGAATCGTGGTTATTCTTGCATACTGGATAAGGTTATCCGCCCGTACATGGATGATGGAAAGCCTGGTCTTATTTATGGGGGAAGATAAAAGTCACGTGCATCAACAGTAACGTCAGCAGCTAGATGCATGACATCATTATGTAATAAAACATGCAAAATGTTAGTAGTCTACGTCAACGCACAAAATGTCAGTGATATGCAAGAAAAATAATCTAGATCTATTTCAACAGAGCCTCAATTCTGATAAAAATGTGCTGGAAGTCTTGATTTCACCTGATACCCATGACAGATTCTTATATTCTGTCGCTTAGTTCCCCCATTTATATTCATTTTGTCATTTTTTATCATGCTCATTCAAGGTCTTTATCATGACACCGCATATGCAAACGTGGAAACTTGACTCCATCGTAAATGGAGTGTCTACTATAGAATTTGCAGCAACTCTGCAGTTCTGCAGGTGAGAGACCCATTCTCCAAATTTTATCTTGATGTAAATGGAGGATGAGCTTGGCACGTTCATTCCTGTTAGGCGCCTATAATGTCATTATAATATTATGGCTCCCCCACACAAAGTGTGGTAGGGGAGCCATATTGATTTTGTGCTTTCTGTCTGCGTGTCTGTAGGTCTGTGTCACAAACGATGTCCGATCAATAACAAGAGAATGGTTTGACCTAGGGTCCTCAAACTTGGAAGGATGGTTGGTCATGACAAGTAGATGACCCCTGTTGATTTTGGGGTTACTAGGTCAAAGGTCAAGGTTGCAGTGACATTGACTATCAAAACGATGTCCAATCAATAACTAGAGAATGGTTGGACCTAGGGTCCTCAAACTTGGAAGGATGGTTGGTCATGACAAGTAGATGACCCCTATTGATTTAGGGTTCACTAAGGGTTACTAGGTCAAAGGTCAAGGTTGCGGTGACATTGACTATCAAAACGATGTCCAATCAATAACTAGAGAATGGTTGGACCTAGGGTCCTCAAACTTGGAAGGATGGTTGGTCATGACAAGTAGATGACCCCTATTGATTTTGGGTTCACTAGGTCAAAGGTCAAGGTTGCGGTGACATTGACTATCAAAACAATGTCCGATCAATAACTAGAGATTGGTTGGGCCTAGGGTCCTCAAACTGGGCAGGATGGTTGGTCATGACAAGTAGATGACCCCTATTGATTTTGGGGTCACTAGGTCAAAGGTCAAGGTTGCGGTGACATTGACTATCAAAACGATGTCCGATCAATAACTAGAGAATGGTTGGACCTAGGGTCCTCAAACTTGGAAGGATGGTTGGTCATGACAAGTAGATGACCCCTATTGATTTTGAGGTCAAAGGTCAAGGTTGCGGTGACATTGACTATCAAAATGATGTCCGATCAATAACTAGAGAATGGTTGGACCTAGGGTCCTCAAACTTGGAAGGATGGTTGGTCATGACAAGTAGATGACCCCTATTGATTTTGGGGTCACTAGGTCAAAGGTCAAGGTTGCGGTGACATTGACTTTCAAAACGATGTCCGATCAATAACTAGGGAATGGTTGGACCTAGGGTCCTCAAACTTGGAAGGATGGTTGTTCATGACCAGTAGATGACACCTATTGATTTTTTTTTAAAAAATTTTTTTTTTTTTTTTTTAATTTTTGCATAAAAAGTTTTAGTGTCGGCCCCTTAAAAAAATAGGGTCGGTCGGGTTACCTGAACCACACACATTTTTATGTGGCCTTACTGATACAGATAGTAGATACAGTCACAGGGATATTGAATATCAAAACGATCTCAGATCAATAGAGGACGGTTGGACCTAGAATCGTCAATTATGCCTGTTCGGGCTAGTGGGGGAGCCATACGTTTTTGTCCCATGGACAATAACAAAACTAGTTTCTATTGTATATATGTGGATATTATTCTGTATGTAACAAATTATTGGCTATAAAATATGTTAGGCGCCATAAAAACTTTCATGTGTTGGTGCGCCTTAAAACCCAATTCAATTCTTACTGTCGTTAAGTTAGATTCTGCTGCTATGCAACGTTCTGTCACTATGTAAAATTCTGTTGCTATGTAACATTTTGTCACTACGTAAAATTCTGTCGCTATGTAACATTCTGTCACTATGTAATATTCTGTCGCTATGCAACATTCTGTCTCTGTGTAAAATTCTGTCACTATGTAACATTCTGTCACTATGTAACATTCTGTCACTATGTAACATTCTGTCGCTATGCAACATTCTGTCTTTGTGTAAAGTTCTGTCACTATGTAACATTCTGTCACTATGTAACATTCTGTCGCTATGCAACATTCTGTCTGTGTAAAATTCTGTCTATGTAACATTCTGTCACTATGTAACATTCTGTCACGGTATAACATTCTGTCGCTATGCAACATTCTGTCGCTATGCAACATTCTGTCACTATGTAACATTCTGTCACGGTGTAACATTCTTTCGCTATTCAACATTCTGTCGCTATGTAACATTCTGTCACTATGTAACATTCTGTCGCTATATAACATTCTGTCACTATGTAACATTCTGTTGCTATGCAACATTCTGTCGCTATGCAACATTCTGTCATGGTGTAACATTCTTCCGCTACTGTACATACTGCTGCTGTGTAAAACTCTGTTGTTTTATCACTGGATTGGAAATACATGTAAGTAAGAAAGTGAGTGGTAGTTGAAATCAGTAAAGCACTTTTGAAGTTAAGACAAGTTAAAAATAGCAATTTCACCAAACTGAGCCAATGACTTCACCGAAACAGTACGCTTACCAAGGCATATCAAAGCTGCGCATGAGATATATTTTTACTATAACCCTGCGATTTACTATCACCCTCAAATATCACCCTCGAGTCGGATAGTAAGAAATTACACATTGATGTCTATGGGCGATTTACGTGAGGTATAATAATCATATATGACATATAAATATATTACATTATTATAACATTACAACAGCAAGTTATAAAATAATGACAGCAAGTTATAACATTAGGACTGCCAAATTTAACATAAGGACAGAAGTTATAACATTAGGACAGTAAGTTATAGCATTAGGACAGCAAGTTATAACCTTAGGACAGCAAGTTATAATGTTAGGACAGAAGTTATAACATTAGGACAGTAAGTTATAACATTGGGACAGCAAGTAATAACCTTGGGACAGCAAGTCATAAAATTAGGACAGAAGTTATAACATTAGGACAGTAAGTTATAACATAAGAAGAGTAAGTTATAACATTGGGACAGTAAGTTATAACATTAGGACAGCAAGTTATAACATTGGGACAGCGAGTTATAACATTGGGACAGTTAGTTATAACATTGAGACAGTAAGTTAAAACATTAGCATAGCAAGTTAAAACATTTGGACAGCAAGTTATAACATTAGGACAGTAAGTTATATTATTGGGACAGCAAGTTATAACCTTACGGCAGCAAGTTCTAACATTAGGACAGTAAGTTATAACATTGGGACGGTAAGTTATATTATTGGGACAACAAGTTATAACCTTAGGACAGCAAGTTATAACATTAGGACAGTAAGTTATAACATTAGGACTGACATTTATAACATTAGGACAGCAAGTTAAACCATTAGGACAGTAAGTTATAACATTGGGACGGTAAGTTATATTATTGGGACAACAAGTTATAACCTTAGGACAGCAAGTTATAACATTAGGACAACAAGTTATAACCTTAGGACAAGCAAGTTATAACCTTACGACAGCAAGTTCTAACATTAGGACAATAAGTTATAACATTGGGACGGTAAGTTATATTATTGGGACAACAAGTTATAACCTTAGGACAGCAAGTTAAACCATTATGAGAGTAAGTTATAACATTAGGACATTATAACATCTGGTCTGTAAGTTATAACATTAGGACATTAAGCTATAACATTAGGACAGTAAGTTATAACATTAGGACAGTAAGTTGTAACATTAGGAAAGTAAGTTATAACATTAGGACAGTACGTTATAACATTAGAACTGTAAGTTATAACATTAAGACAGTAACTTATAACATTGGGACAGTAAGTTAAAACATCAGGACAGCAAGTTATAACATCAGGACAGCAAGTTATAACATCAGGACAGTACGTTATAACATTAGGACAGTAAGTTATAACATTGGGACAGTAAGTTATATTAGTATGACAACAAGTTATAACCTTAGGGCAGTAAGTTATATTATTGGGACAACAAGTTATAACCTTAGGACAGCAAGTTATAACACTAGGACAGTAAGTTATAACGTTAGGACTGACAATTATAACATAATGACAGCAAGTTATAACATTAGGACAGTACATTATAACATTAGAACTGTAAGTTATAACATTAAGACAGTAAGTTATAACATTGGGACAGTAAGTTATAACATTGGGACAGCAAGTTATAACATCAGGACAGCAAGTTATAACATTAGGACAGTACGTTATAACATTAGGACAGTACGTTATAACATTAGAACTGTAAGTTATAACATTAAGACAGTAAGTTATAACATTGGGACAGTAAGTTAAAACATCAGGACAGCAAGTTATAACATTAGCATAGCAAGTTATAACATCAGGACAACAAGTTATAACATTATGACAACAAGTTATAACATTAGGAACATCAAGGCAGTAAGTTATAACATTAAGACAATAAGTTGTAACATTATGACAGTTAGTTGTAACATTAGTAAGTTATAACAAATGGACAGTAAGTTATAACATTAGGTCAGTAAGTTATAGCATTAGGACAGTACGTTGTAACATTAGGACAGTAAGTTATAACATCTGGACTGTAAGTTATAGCAGTATGACTGTACGTTATAACATTAGGACATTAAGCTATAACAAATGGACAGAAAGTTATAGCATTAGGAACGTACGTTATAACATTAGGACAGTAAGTTATAACATTAGGACAAAGCTATAACATTATGACAGTAAATTATAATATTAGGACAGCAAGTTATAACCTAAGAACAGTAAGTTATAACATTATGACAGCAAATTATACCATTAGGACAGTAAGTTATAGCATTAGGACAGTAAGTTATACCATTAGGACAGTCAGTTAAAACATAATGACAGTGAGTTATAGCATTAGGACAGTAAGGTCTAACATTGTACAGTAAGTTATAACGTAATGACAGTGAGTTATAACATAATGACAGCACGTTGCACAATTAGGACAGTAAGTTACAACATTAGGACTGTAAGTTATAACATTAGGACTGTAGGTTATAAAGACGTTAAGTCATAGAGTTAGAGCAGTACGTTATTGAGCCAATTATAACTTTAGAACAATAATTAATGAACAGGTAGGTTGTAATTATATGACAGTAAGATACAGACAGTACGCTGTAACTGTAAGGCCAATGGTTGTGTATTAAAGGCAATAATATATACCTTTAGGGCAATAAATTATCGATAGTTATGTACAGACTGTTAAGATTTTAGCCGTCGGTTAAAACGAAGTACAGTAAGATACCATCAACAAAAGCTAGTAAGTTATGACTACTGCTATTTACTTTATAGTAATGATCTGTATATCCTTTGAGTGTAAGTTATATATAACACACACATGCTATTATCGTAAATTTTTATCTGACAATTGAACTGTGCGTTTCCCTTTCCAGTGATTAACTTAGGGCGTAAACTTCTTCGGGTAACTGAGGTGTCGGCGTGGTTTTGCACGGTAGTTTTGAACCCGGATTTCACGGGTTGAACCACACCGGCGCCGTTTGTTTGTGAGGTCGAATCGCTTAATTCATGAGCCTCGTACATAGGATGGTACAATCTCTACCCAGAGTTGTCGTTCCTTGCATACACATACACCTCTGCCAACGTCTCATCAAATACCAAGAATCTTGGCAAACGATGATAAATTATGGAAATGCAAACTTTCTTGATTGCACTAATATTTTTCTGAATTAACTTTATATGAAATGCTTAAATTACCTAAGAATTTTTTCTTTTTCGGCTTGAATGTTTTAAATATACAGTAAATTATGCACAGAATTATATTGCGGTAGAATAAAGGTTTGTACTTTGGCATATCACTCCGCCGTCAAAACATTCATAACACGCACCACCAAATCGTTCCCATAGGGTTATAGTACAGCATTTTGCTTACCAGCACTTTGCAGTATCACATAGCTCTTAACAACCTACCTTAAATTAAATTACGAACTTAAAATATATATCAAAATGTAGAAAAAGCCTTGTTTCCGTCGGTCAGCAGCCGATAGTTGGTGGTGTCGCAGTGTTGAAGTTCTGTTCGTCATTTTGATATTTTAGCTATGGTCCTGTGACAAATTATCCTGCGATCGCAGGCTACTTTCTTAGACGTTGACAGAGGTCAATGGAGATATTTGAGGATGGTAGTGCATACAATACACGTCTACGAACGGTGAAACGATTTTTGATATGCGCCTTTCTCCGATTTATAAACGTCCGTATGTAAAAAAAAAAGCACCATAGACGTCAAATAAATGAGAGTAGTAGGATGGATACGTAAACCCGCATTGTCGTTTATTATAATCTATCCTCCGAGCATGTTAAAGAGTCATCGGTATTTATCCGATAGTAAGAGTAGTATATATTCGATAGTAAGAGTAGTATATATCCGATAGTAAGAGTAGTATATATTCGATAGTAAGAGTAGTATATATTCGATAGTAAGAGTGGTATATATCCGATAGTAAGAGTAGTATATATTCGATAGTAAGAGTGGTATATATTCGATAGTAAGAGTGGTATATATTCGGTAGTAAGAGTGGTATATATCCGATAGTAAGAGTGGTATATATCCGATAGTAAGAGTAGTATATATTCGATAGTAAGAGTAGTATATATTCGATAGTAAGAGTGGTATATATTCGGTAGTAAGAGTGGTATATATTCGATAGTAAGAGTGGTATATATTCGAGTAGTATATATCCGATAGTAAGAGTAGTATATATTCGATAGTAAGAGTGGTATATATTCGATAGTAAGAGTGGTATATATTCGATAGTAAGAGTAGTATATATCTGATAGTAAGAGTAGTATATATCCGATAGTAAGAGTGGTATATATTCGATAGTAAGAGTAGTATATATCCGATAGTAAGAGTAGTATATATTCGATAGTAACAGTGGTATATATTCGATAGTATATATTCGATAGTAACAGTGGTATATATTCGATAGTAAGAGTGGTATATATTCGATAGTAAGAGTAGTAAGAGTGGTATATATTCGATAGTAAGAGTAGTATATATTCGATAGTAAGAGTGGTATATATTCGGTAGTAAGAGTGGTATATATTCGGTAGTAAGAGTGGTATATATTCGATAGTCAGAGTAGTATATATTCGGTAGTAAGAGTGGTATATATTCGATAGTAAGAGTAGTATATATTCGGTAGTAAGAGTGGTATGTATTCGGTAGTAAGAGTGGTATATATTCGGTAGTAAGAGTGGTATATATTCGATAGTAAGAGTGGTATATATTCGGTAGTAAGAGTGGTATATATTCGATAGTAAGAGTGGTACATATAAGGTAGTAAGAGTGGTACATATTCGATAGTAAGAGTGGTATATATTCGGTAGTAAGAGTGGTATATATTCGATAGTAAGAGTGGTATATATTCGGCGGTAAGAGTAGTATATATTCGACGGTAAGAGTGGTATATATTCGATAGTAAGAGTGGTATATATTAGATAGTAAGAGTGGTAGTGATTCGATAGTTAGAGTGGTATATATTCGATAGTAAGAGTGGTATATATTCGATAGTAAGAGTGGTATATATTCGGTAGTAAGAGTGGTATATATGCGGTAGTAAGAGTGGTATATATTCGATTGTAAGAGTGGTATATATTCGATAGTAAGAGTGGTATATATTCGGTAGTAAGAGTGGTATATATGCGGTAGTAAGAGTGGTATATATTCGGTAGTAAGAGTGGTATATATTCGGTAGTAAGAATAGTATATATTCGATAGTAAGAGTGGTATATATTCGGTAGTAAGAGTGGTATATATTCGGAAGTAAGAGTGGTATATATCCGATAGTAAGAGTGGTATATATTCGATAGTAAGAGTAGTATAAATCCGATAGTAAGAGTAGTATATATTCGGTAGTAAGAGTAGTATATATATGGTAGTAAGAGTGGTATATATTCGATAGTAAGAGTGGTATATATTCGGTAGTAAGAGTGGTATATATTCGATAGTAAGAGTGGTATATATTCGGTTGTAAGAGTGGTATATATTCGATAGTAAGAGTGGTATATATTTTGTGGTCAGAGTAGTATATATTCGTTAGTAAGAGTAGTATATATTCGATAGTAAGAATAATATATTCGGTGGTAAGAGTAGTATATATTCGATAGTAAGAGTAATATATTCGGTAGTAAGTGTAGTATATATTCGGTAGTAAGAATAATATATTCGGTGGTAAGAGTAGTATATATCCGATAGTAAGGGTAGTATATATTCGATAGTAAGAATAATATATTCGGTGGTAAGAGTAGTATATATCCGATAGTAAGGGTAGTATATATTCGATAGTAAGAATAATATATTCGGTGGTAAGAGAAGTATCTATTCAATAGTAAGAGTAGTATATATTCGATAGTAAGAGTAATATATTCGGTAGTAAGAGTGGTATATATCCGATAGTAAGAGTGGTATATATTCGATAGTAAGAGTAGTATATATTCGATAGTAAGAGTAGTATATATCCGATAGTAAGAGTAGTATATATTCGGTAGTAAGAGTAGTATATATTCGATAGTAAGAGTGGTATTTATTCGGTAGTAAGAGTGGTATATATTCGATAGTAAGAGTAGTATATATTAGATAGTAAGAGTAGTATATATTCGATAGTAAGAGTAATATATTCGGTGGTAAGAGTGGTATACATTCGATAGTAAGAGTAATATATTCGGTGGTAAGAGTAGTATATATTCGATAGTAAGAGTTATATATTCGGTGGTAAGAGTAGTATATATTCGATAGTAAGAGTAATATATTCGGTGGTAAGAGTAGTATATATTCGATAGTAAGAGTAATATATTCGGTGGTAAGAGTAGTATATATTTGATAGTAAGAGTAATATATTCGGTGGTAAGAGTAGTATATATTCGATAGTAAGAGTAATATATTCGGTGGTAAGAGTAGTATATATTCGATAGTAAGAGTAATATATTCGGTGATAAGAGTGGTATATATTCGATAGTAAGAGTAATATATTCGGTGGTAAGAGTGGTATATATTCGATAGTAAGAGTAATATATTCGGTGGTAAGAGTGGTATATATTCGATAGTAAGAGTAATATATTCGGTGGTAAGAGTGTTATATATTCGATAGTAAGAGTAATATATTCGGTGGTAAGAGTAGTATATATATTCGATAGTAAGAGTAATATATTCGATAGTAAGAGTAGTATCTATTCGATAGTAAGAGTAATATATTCGGTAGTAAGTGTAGTATATATTCGATAGTAAGAGTAGTATATATTCGATAGTAAGAGTAGTATATATTCGATAGTTAGAGTAGAGCTCGTTTGCATGATACTTTCGTCCAGCGACGGCTCTAGAGTAACATAAGACAGTGTATTGATGCGTGTTGAAGAAACTAACCCGCCAAATAACGGCAAAATTACACTGATGTAACAGAGGTTTACAGAATGTCTTTCACACCTTACATACTCTTTTATCAGCTTAAAATATACACGTTTTTAATATCTCTTTGTCTGTAGTTCACTGATTGGTTTATGGTTTAATAATTGCCTATGTATTAATAATTATCTGTCAGTATTAGTTAATTAGCATGCTATATTTTAAGTTAAGCAGATTTTGACGATTATAAAAGGTTGTGGTCACATGATTTCACAACTATTACTCAATTCAATTTATTTTCAATTCAATTCAAATTCTTTTATTCCAAGATTTTACATGTGTAAAACAGCAATGGATATAATATATAATGCAAGTACAACTGTAAATGGTAATCGTTATGACAAATAAAGGTGGTAGTACAGCGAGAGAAAATGATGATAGTGCAGAGAAGAACTAATAGTTCTACAGTCAAATAAGAAAGTATGATGTAAGTTAAAGACACATTTCCCAACGCTACTTGGTCAGTGAAAAAGCATGAGAAACTTGAATATTTACAGCCAGCACGCTTCATGGCTGATCAACTCGGGTATATAAATTGAGGCCAACTCCTAGTTTTTTTATTTGTATAGCATTGCTATATTGAGGGTAAGAATAGTTTACAAGACTTTGTAATTTACTTTAATGAAGAAATATATGTTCATAATTTAGCTTTTGAATACAAAACTTATCTGGTATTTCTTAATTGTTTATAGACCAAAAATCAGAGCACAACACAATAAATATACAACATTCTTTAATGTGTTATTATGTGTACTGGTCACAAATGCTTTATTGGGTGGGCCTCATAATCTGAAGAAAAATTGAATATCACACTTTACTCATGAAATTGCATGGCTAACAGCGATTTACAGTTACCTTATTATATTGCACAACATGTACACAGGTAGAAATATAACAGGTAGAGATACCCCCAGTATTTATACCTTGACACATAATACGAAAACAAAACCTGTGAAAAGCTATTGTCGGGGTTCTTATGTCTTGTGTATAACAATATAATATTACAAAAAACACACAATACAGTTAAACATTCATAATGGAAAGAAAGTCACTGTCTTTGTATTGTCGTCATTTAGTTTATGTACTATTGACAGTTCTAGAACTTCGTAGTTTTACAAAATACACATGATTACAATATACATGTAATATAAACAAAATAGGCTAAAACTGCTTTAATATGTATTATAAATCGATACACAATTATACATTTTTCAGAATAACGTCAATGAAATTGCATAATTTTATTACAGCTATCTTGTTATTTAGATGACCTAAACGCTTACAAACAACTGTGTTGTTATTACACACTAAGGGACATTTTATTATTTATGTTGTTAGTAACTGTTTCTACAACGGTAACCAATGGATTCGTATTTCCTGTATAAAACCAGAAGATCAGTGAGAAGTAGAGTCGATAGTCAGTCATGAAGGAGTCCAGTTAATGTCATGCTGTTAAGAGATGCCATCGGACTCGCTGTCCGTCGGCTGTCTCATATCATTACTATGGAATACTGTTCTTCAAGAACTTGGTCAGTTTTACTTTACATTTACTTGGAACTTGTTACTTGGATGTGCACTGTAATAAAACAATATTAAATTTGGAAAACGTTTTTATTACTTAATTGAAATATAATTATGGACTACCAGGGACTTTAATTGATATCAAACAAATGCACTGTCGATATACGGAGCAAATATATGTTGATATACGGAACACAAAACTTGCTTACACTGCAAGAGCGATTATCGAAACTCTATCCAGGTCATGTTGAAGTACAAAGTTTCATTGTTGTACGCCTTATACGTTAAAAGTTATTAGTCACAATCAGTCGTCAGGTAACAGTTAACGGACAGACGGCCGGACAACGCCACGACATAATACGTCCCTACGGGCGTATACAAATAAAATTATTTGTAATTGCAAGACATTTGACGAGATTTTTTGTAAGTACCCCTCCTGGATGTGCTGTTTAAATTATTATAAGAAATCTAAATAATCTAATTCGTGAGGAATTAACACTTAATTAACAATGAATTAACACATACTTAACGATGAATTAACACACACTTAACAATGAATTAACACATACTTAACAATTAATTAACACATAATTAACAATTAATTAACACATAATTAACAATGAATTAACACATACTTAACGATGAATTAACACACACTTAACAATGAATTAACATTGAATTGAATTGAATTGGATTTTATAGTCGCACCAACAGCTAAGTCATATGACGACTTTCCAGCTTCCACTGGTGGAGGAAGACCCCAGGTGCCCCTCCGGGCAATTTTCGTGCACGGGCGGGCACCTGGGTAGAACCACCGACGTTCCGCAAGCCAGCTGGATAGCTTTCTGACATAAAGATTCCTAGGCCCCTGAGGAATCGAACCTACAGCGGTGAGGGGCAAGTGATTGCAAGTCAGAGGAACTAACATTGATCGACCATACTGTTGATATTTCAATGTAAGAAATATGAGATGTGAATACATTTATTTAAGTATTATCATGATAAAATCCAACTTTGATATCTCCCCACTTATTTAGTACAACGTCTTTTCATGACTCGCATCGCAGCTCCGCCATTTTGATTATTTCCATTTATTGCTCATCACTAGTACGGTCATAATTATTTTTGGTCTTAACAAGTTAAGGTAAAGTAGAGCATACGCAGCTTAAAGAACTCTTGTTTTAAATAGCTTCGAATGTTAATGAATCAATCATGGTCTTGAATGATGTTGACACTTGAGATAAAATAAAAACATATTAGATGGGTATACATTTATTTGACTGGATAATATATTCAATAACGTTTTAAATGTTTTCTGCATGTGTTCATAGAACGTTCATTATGCAACAGAAATAGTAAATAATCAAAACTTCTTCATCAGATTATAACTTTAAGTAAATGATAGATTGAACAATATGACAATAACACAGTTTAATAAATGTTTGAACATGTTCATAATTTAAAGTTATCTATATAATATAGAAACAGTAGTTGTTAAACATCTTTAAATTATTATACTATTGCTTTATTCATCACTGAAGTTTTAAATATTTATTGAATTTAAAACACTTTGACATCGTTACCCCTGCACTGTCCAACGTATAGTCTATCCTCCGTATCACAGTAAGTGAATGAGTATGGATTATTGATTCCAAGTTCCTTTCCCAGCAGTATCGGCCGTAATCTGGTGGATATTGTGGGAGTTATCACCACATACATACACATATCCTGCCTTGTCTACTGCCAGACCCATTGGTCCTATCTGGCTATCGTCCTTGTATGCTGCCTTCGCCGTCCCACCCAGGGTCATTCAGGTCCAGTCAGCAATGATGAGTTGATGTTATCACAACATACATACACATATCCTGCCTTGTCTACTGCCAGACCCATTGGTCCTATCAGGCTATCGTCCTTGTATATTGCCTTCACAGTCCCATCCAGGGTCATAAGGTCACTGTGCTCCTTCCGTAATCAGAGACGTACACGGCTGAGTTGTCTAGAATAATGGTTGCGTGATAAGGACTACCAAACAGATGATTGCCATCAAAATCATGCATTATACTTCGCATCACAGGTTGGTTATTTCCACCTTTCCTGGATTCACAAATATCACTATCAGTGTCCCATCACTATGTACTATACCGCGACATTCACCATTGACCTTGATCTCACGACCTTTAGACAGAGAGCGGGAAGCTACATACATAAACTGGATAAGATTGCTCCAAGGGAGTGTCACGACTATTTGGTTGTTGTCTATTTTTATTACGTCCCACGGGAATGATGACATATATAGTTTCTAAGTTATCTTGTTTTGTTTGATGTCCGCGAGTTTGACCTTAAGATTCCACCAGTCAGCAATGATGAGTTGGTCAGGTATCAGGGCTGATCCTTAGAATACGCAGCTGTAACTTTATATTGCTGTATCAACATTGATATCTGTAATGTGTATTGCTGTTCGACTTTTATTATTTCTTTTTCACTTGTCATGCAATAGCAATTGTGATGGTTTGTAATAATTGTGTGCCATCTATTTTGTGACTTTGCACTCTCTGGTTATCTCAGTCTTCGATTATTTGACGGCTTCAAATGGATGTTTTGGATTACTTCAATATGATTTCGCTATTAGATCCTTTGGTCGAGGATAGTTTCCCCAAAGTTTTCATGTTCCCAATTAATTCCTTTATATCTTTATCCGGCTCAAATGTGTACTGCTTTATCTTGTTGTCACTTTGTATCTGATTAAGATCATCATGTAACTTCTTTGTTTGAACTTTGGTTTTGTCCATGGCAGCAAACAGTTTCTGATTTTGTTTACTTGCATATAGTGTATCAAGGTCAGAGGTCAGTGAATGGATTTCATTTCTCGTTGCATCACATAAGGCAGCCACGGAGGTAATCTTTTTTCGGTCTTTTTCTTTGAATACTTGTATTTCATTTACTGCATCATTTTCTAGTTTGTCAAAGTAATTGTTGATTTTAGTTCTAAACTGTCTGGCGTTTTCTATTGCTCCAGAGCTATACTTTTCTATATCTGCTACATGTTGTCTCGTAGTTCTGGCGTTGTTATCAGCTTTGTTTTGGAGGTCAGTAAGACTCTTTTTCAACTGTTCATATTCGTCTTCCAAATAACAAACACTGTCACATTTCTTGTGGGATGTCGCAAAGCAAACACCACATCCAAATTGCCCGTGTGATCTACAGTAAAAGTTAATTACCTCACGTTGGTGTTTAGGACATTTGTCGATAGAAGGTGCCATTGCTTTTATCTGGGGTTTGTTTCTTGGCATGATTGTTTTGTCTTGTAGGACATGATGTCTAAATGGCCTAGCCCTACGATGATGGGTAAAACAAACATCACACAAATATTCACAGCAGTCAACACAAAATCCCGCGGCTGGTATATGTTGTCCTTCATCGATACATGGCTGACAGTTACGTTCCAAGAATTCATCAGATTCTACATCATCGTTGACCAGCTTTCCTCCAGTTTTCCTCCCAGGAACTGACATTTTGGTTTTCTTGTCTGAAATTTCAGTTTCCTTCACAAACAAATACTGTATACTTGAATTATACCACTCATTCATTCGTCACACCCAAGCTTACATTTTACTATTACATTAAACAGTATTCTTTCAAAAACTACAATGCACAATTACAAAGTAGTAAATGTCCAATATGTTTAATTGTTAAAATCTTTCTCAACAATGCACTATTGTGAGTGTGTTTATTTTGAATGACTTGATAAGACGGATGCGCTAATATCTGACTGTGTACATACTAGTACATGCACATTTACGACATTCACATTAAGATAGCATTTGGATAAATTGAGATTATCAGCATTTACGATAACGAACATCAAGCGCAGACTTTGATTTCTAGATAAGTGGTCATTATATTATGAAAACAGTATTGATATTTAAGTATTTGTATTATCCTAAATGCATCATTATACCCCCACTTTCACAACGTGAAGTGGTGGCTATATAGGAATCACGTCCCGTCGCTTCGGGTCGCTTAACACATTTGTCTCATCGCGTCGCGTCGCGTAACCCATATTTATTAATTGCATTTCTCAAACAGTTTTGAATGGGTTGTTCCCAAACTTTATATACACATAACAACTGATGACCTTATATCCTTCTACATCACCAATTGTTGATTGCCAAATTTATTATAGAATTATGGCCCTTTGTTTGACGTAGAATTTAAGCTGGGATATTTATGACCTTCAGTGATCGTTTTCGTTACAGCTAAAACATGGAACTGTTTAATATAACTATTTAGTTTAGGCTAAAATATAAACTTACCTTTGCTTAAATATACTATTACTATTTACTTTAAAACTCTGTCCATGTTTGGAGCCGGCGTCGGATATCCGGATTGGCGCATTCTTTCACACGGTTACGGTCTCACGTTTGTATTTCTGGTACTCGCTAGATCCCGAGTATCTTCGTTTGGTTTAACATAAAACATGTTGACTGTGTTCGGCTGGTTCCCGCTTGTTTACGAGCATATTCAGTAGCTGCGTTACTAATCACAAGTGCTACCAGTCGTTTGTTCTCGTGCTGCACGGTATACATAACTGTGATCTACTTATAATCGTGGTCCACATTGTTTGTTCTGGATATAGTTTTCATTCATTCATTAATTCATTCATTCATTCATTCATTCATTTTTCATTCATTCATTCATTCATTCATTCATTCATTCATTCATTCATTCATTCATTCATTCCTTTCTTGTTGACCTGTTTTAAACATTTACTCACATCCATCCATATCCCCCACCACCCCGCACACACGTGACCCCTCCCCCACAGTTATTATTATTATTTTATTTATGAAATTATCTTGGTCATAGAAGAAAGTGAAGCAATTTCAGAACCTTCCTATGTCGGACTAGAAACAACAGAGTTATGGCCCTTGATTTAGCAAAGACAACTCTATGTAGATATTTCATTTTTGATCATCTGATCTTTACCATATTTGTTCAGAATGTTTATATGAAGCCCGCACATATTTGAACACCAACCCTATCTGATTTGACTCAAATTTTTATCAAAACATGAGACAAAAAGTTTTGTGTAAAACTTCCATCACCACTAAATGCAATCATCTTAGCTAACATGTTACACATCTAAAATATTGTCATAGCATTCTCATATTGTCAGAGCATTCTCTTTTCATGGGCCTTCACTCCTGCTGCATGTCAATCCGGGAACGCTTGTTTTATTGTATATTTAGAATTATGTTCAGTAATTTATTTTGTTAATATTCAAACGTATATAACTGTTTGTTTGTTGATATTGTAATTCAATTATCTAGAACAAGGATGTAAAGTAACCTTAAAACGGGTAGCTTTATACTAAATACTGAAAAGGGAATCCCTTGGAAGCAACAAACACAAACAAGAGATAAAAATAGCAGACTCGGTTTCCCTGAGTTTTATTAAGTTGAATTGAATTGAATTGGAGTTTATAGTCGCAACAGCAGCTAAGGTCATAAGGCGATTATATCCCATATTAGATACATCAATGATAAAAGATAGCAAATAACCCTGTCAGTGTGGTTTAAACATGTATTCATACTATTGAAATAGAAAAGAATACTTTAAAGCCACACATATTGGGCTTGATGATCCCAAAGGACCAGTAAGTAATAACACTACTAATTTGTAGTCGGGGCGAGTTTTTAGTACGCTAGTACAACACATATTTACGAAGTGTTATCAAAATGTTATGTTTATAAATAAATTAGTATTCGAATCCGCACCCACCCTTTACGAAACAAAACAATTAAAAAAATCCTTATCCAGTCATTAACAGGCAAATATTACAACAGATGTACACCGTTTCTAGCCCTACTGACGACGAGGTATATATGTATAACTTACATATTTTGAGAATCCAAACTCTATAGACACAATATAAACGGCTTTAACCAGCCAGGCCAAACCCCAAAACTGTGACGTCGAATTACCAACTCATAATTCACTTCACGCATATTCAATCTCGGATATGTTAAGAACCCGAATAAACCTCTACTTTTAATCTGCTCATGTACATTATTTTATTACCTTAACACCTGGATAGGGTTTGGATAAACGATTAAATCACACTTAGATTACATTTACACACTATAACACTAAATTGTCAAATCCAGAAATTGTTCTTTTAAATTCGATATGTCTAGATACATGACACTACTCATCATAATACTACTCAAACTTATCGAAACGAAATAGAAAGAAAAGTTAATGGCATCACATTTCAAATTTAAAAACTGCTTATTATAGCAATATATTCAGCTTGATTTTCAGCCAGTGAACGTACATGTTTAATCTTATATTCCACTCCATATTAAATGGAAAGCATTTATAACATTTTGTAAATATGTATATTCGATACCTTAATAAAATATCATAACAACACTCAACCATATCGAAACATATAAGGAAGAGTTAATTTCATCACATTTTATTTGTTTACACCGGCTATAATATTATTTTCAACCGGATTATCATCCAGTGAACGCACCTATTTAATATTATCCTGCGATACATTTTAAATGAGAAACACTATAACAACGTTTACACATATCTAGTTAAATTCATCCTTTAGCGTTCTCATACCATTTAACATAACTATACTGATTTGTATTAGTATACCAACTCATATTAAACTTTTTAAACGTTTTTTTTCTTAGTGTATTCTATATAGTGTTTATTTTTACAATGTTTTTCTTCAAGATTTGGAATGAAAGATAACGTTCAGAAAAATTTTCCTACCCCATCCAACCCTTTCTTGAAGAAGCGAAAACGAGGATGGCTTGAGTATGAAATAAAACCTTATTTTCGGATGGAAAATTTCGCATATTGTAAAATAAAAACATTTAATAGGTCAATTTAAACCCGTTGTCCCATTCTTTCAGTATTTGTTTTAAACGTGTTTTATCATTACGTGGTCCTGTCTTAATTCCATTAAGCGAAGGGAAAGTTTATATTAGCAAGATTTTATAAAGAACAATTCGTCAATAAAACACGTTTAAAAACATGTTTACTGAAAAAAATGTGATAACCTGCTTAAAACTGTATGTTAAATGTTTTAATTTTACAATATGATAAATTAGGGGCTTATTTTATATCCCGGCCAACCCCGTTTTCGCTTCTTGGAGAAGGGGTTGGATGGGGTATGAAAGTTAAGAATCGTTATAAAATCCTGTAATAGAAGATTTTCCATCACTTAATGGAATTCAAGTTGACGGTAGGGCCACGTAATGTGGTATAACATGCAGCATTACACCGGAACTCGCTCAGTACTCTTACTAACTGCCTGGCCAACGAAACTTAACAAGTAAACTTTAGGATCGATTTACAATAAATAAATAAAAACAAATGCAAAAAAAGTTAAGCGTAACTTTATTATAACATACTGATCAGATACGACTCAGAAAGTGATTAAAATTAATTCAACACAAATCAGGCTACGATTGAATGGAAAACTCACTAAGCAACTATATTTCTCCATATGCTTAGCAGTCAAATTGACTACATACCATTTACAAACTGTTACACAGAATGTGTAAGCAATGTTGCATGAAACTGGACAATGCCAGGTCTTTTGCATTTGATAAAATAACAAAATATGGGAAAACATTGTTCTGATAATTAAAAATTGTCCGAGATTTTTGATAATTCTAAAACTCATTAATTTGCCCCCAAACAACAATACTATACGTTTTAGAATTGTTTGTCAATTTATTCATTACTTTTAATCACTACCAATGAAACTATTCACGCACATTTTTAATTTCCCTCGAAACTGACTAACCTCTGACAGTTTACATACATACAACGAACAGTTTCTAAAAACGCTGAATTTTTATCCCATCCAAAATGAAGTAAATTGTCAAGACCTGGTTACATATATGGCTCTGCACGCTAATCTGTAGAATTGTCTACAGATGTGTGATAAGGAATCAATAGTCATGAAAATATTACGCGAAAAAAAATGTTTTGGGTGAAAAAAAAGCATTTTATTGAAATTTAAAAATCTCAATTTTCATTGTTGTTTTTTTGGTGTCAAATGTTCCTGAAGAAAACAGAAGCATGAAACAGTTTCCATTTTTGGTGTGCACTATATATTTAAACTTGTGCAAACTTTAATCTTATTGAAATACAGAAGGTATGGTCCTTAAATTATTTTGCGGAATATATTATGTTTCCATATCATTTTGAAATAGTGCATCACATAAGCTCTATAGTCAAAACGAGCATGTTTTATAACTTTGCTTCAGTAAATCATTTGTTCCCGTGGACTTAGGGACCAGGCAATATTTATCGGGGGGTTGGGATCGGTGCAAAATGGCATTTGATAGGTACCTTTTCTGTCGCGACAAACCATGGAACGATACCTCTTTTTTTCGTTTGCTTGCCATGGGAAGTACCGTCTTTTTTATATAACAATTTCAATTGCACCGGTCCCAACCCCACGATAAATATTGCCTGGTCCCTGAAGTCAATGAATATTTTAACACATGTGAACCAACAATGGTATAAGGTGACTGCCACAATGTCCCTGTTATATAGTGATTTGCAAAGACTTTAAAGTAGCTATCCCGCTAACAATAGCCAAATTTTGCATCATATGTTCACCGTTTCTAAACCTACTGACGACGAGGTATATATATAACTTACATATTTTAAGAATCCAAACTCTATAGACACAATATAAGCGGTTTTAAGAAGCCAGGACAAAATGTCAAAATAAGAGTTACCAACTCATAATTCATTTTACGCATATTCGATCACTGGTATTTTGTAGTGTTATTTAGCCGTTATTTGGCTGGTAAGCTTTAACGTGTCCTTCGGTCAGCGAGAATCCGAATTAGCATCTATATACATTCTATCGATACTATCGTTTTATAGAAGGGCTCTTATACAGAAATGTGATTTAGTTGTTGTGTAAGGTAGCACAAATATATTGTTAGAATTTGGGATGTTGATTGACGGAACGGTTTAGTAAGTAGGCAAAGAGGCATAAACGTTACTTACAGCGGACGTTACCTACAGCGGGAATTCCAGGCAAACCCATCCATACATCCATCCATACATCTATACATACACGAATGTTTTATTGAATTTACTAGCATGTGACGTAACACGTAAAACGTGCCTTAGTTCTAACAATTTCCTTTATCAAAACAATTTAAGTATTCATAAACCAGTAGTCATCGTAAAATATTACAATGTATCACCACATTCGCAGACGCTCCATAACTCTGAGTCACACTTTTCATCATTCATCATGAAATCATCTCGTAGTTGTGCACAGTCTTCTTCCCCGTTCCAGTTGTCAGGTTGAGCATAACCCCAAAAGGTAACATTCACAAGTGATCCATCTAACCAGCGAAAGGAGCCCTCTACTTCACTGTCGCTGGCACCAATCCATAAAGGGCCTGCAGATATGTAACATAAACACATTAGAAACTCTCCCTGAACTTATGTATTATTGGAATACATACTCATCGTTATATATTTGTCTGTATAAATATAAATAAAATAGTGAAATTGTATGTGGAATATTGACCTCGATTGATATATTATATTAAAAATCAATCAAGGAATGTTGGTCTTAATGCGAAGCGAAGAGCGCTGGAGTATCTATTTTAGTTAGTAGTATACACGCTGGCTAAGAGATTATTATATTATTTTTTTTATAGCACTGTAAATGATAATTTTCCACATTGTATTTTAACGAAATTACTCTATCATTGCTCTATCATTTAGTATCCCTTTTGGATCCAGAGTTTGTGAAATGTGTTCTGTTCAATGTATGCTTTTCTCTACTATATATATGTAAAAATAAATGTGTGTTTTCCCCAACTGTATTTTCGTTTCTTCCTCACTTTTTCCATAATCTGTAGACATTCGATATGAATGTTTTATTATTTGTCGGCCGTTTAAAACATTATTATGTGCATTTAAATATCCTAACATTTCTTTGTTTGCAATCAGTTGTATAATAGTGGGTCTAACACGCAAGTAATGCTGTCAAACATGTGGTCCATCCTTTCGAAATGTTAGGGAGTTGAAAACGTTTCATGGCAAAGCTTACTGACGGTATTTGACAATGTTTTATAATTCTCTAATGTCCCAACAAAAATGAGTTAACATAGAGAAAACCCGTTCAGAAAAGTAGTTTCACTATAAAATATTTATTTTTAATCCGATTTTCAAAACTAGGGGATTTTTATTTACCTTTAAAAAGTTCAGTTTCAACTAGAAATGTCAGCTATCCGACTAACGCTGAAGCACACTCAGTGCATGTAATTTAACATTTTATTGAATGAAGACCTAGACGCAAAAATCAAAATCAAAATTCTAAGTGTGACCTTAACCTTGTGGTCACAGGTGATTGGATATATGACAGAATGTTAGTGTACTTCCTTAGTATTCAACAAATACAATTTTGAAGTTATACATGCAAGCAGTCTAAGAGTATTAGCAAAGATAGCACCTTAACATTTTACCGAAAGCAGTTCTAACGTTAAACACACAAAAAACACAAAATACAGCGGACGTTGTGACTTTGACCTTGTGGTCGCAGGTGATCGGAAATATGACGGATTGTTTTGTACGACCTTAGTAATAAACAAAAAATATATCAAAGTAATTTGTGAAAGCTTGTTGTGAATATGAGCAAACATGACGGACAGACGGACATCCGGACGAATGGACGGTCAAATCCAAAACAATATAGCCCCACCAAATGTTTGTCGGGGGCATAATAATGTATACTTTGTTTACGTATTTTAAAAATTGTTGCGCCCCAATAATAGCAATATACACACTTTTAGCGGATGGATCTTTAATAAGGATCAACGATTTTATGACGTTCAGTTCGCTTGTCGAGGTGATGTAAGCAAGATGCGCACCAATCCTTCCACAGTTGGCCTGCAAAATTAAAAACCACACTATATAAACGAGTGTGAGTGTAAAAGTTCTAGTGTGACACGAATAGCATGCTTATATATTAAAGAAACACGCACTAATCCACATTATACAAAATTGTTTACCAAATACAAATGATTTGTCGTTTATGTGCTTGTTTTTTATTGATGTATGGCGGCCGTAAAAAGTCGTCTATACTATAAATCAGTAGTGTTATTACTTACTGGTGCTTTGGGATAAGCAAGCCCTGCCTTTGTGGCTTTAAATTAGAATATCGCTTAAGCCGGTGCTAGGAGGCGTGAGAGGCGTTGCAATTTACATTACCTCTTATGAGCAGACTCAATAAAACCGAATCAGATACTTTTATCTCTTGTTTGTTGCTTCCAAGGGATCCCCTTTTCAGTATTTATCGACATTTACACCAGCGTTTATTTAGTGCTGTGTGGCGGCCGTAAAATGTCGCCCCGACTACATATCAGTAGTGTTATTACCTACTGGTCCTTTGGGATCATCAAGCCTAATCTTTGTGGCATTGAAGTAGCATATCGTTTAAACCCGTGCTAGGCGGCGTTAGAGTTGTTGCACATACATTACCTCTCATAAACTCAATAAAACAATCTGCTATTTTTATCTCTTGTTTGTGTTTGTTGCTTCCAAGGGATCCCCTTTTCAGTATTTATTGGTGTGTTTATATAAGGATATATAGAGTGTATATACTAACTCTAGCGGTTGTCCAGTTTGTAGAAACAGTTGATATAACATACGATGGGGTATCCACATTACATACGGACGTACACGTATCTAGAAACAAAATTTATTGAAATAGTAAAACGAAAAGATTTTTATACTAAGTTAAAATAGGACAAAAAGGCATGTAAAGTTAATTATTAAAAGGCCGGAAACGTTGTAGAAGAAACACCATTAATGGAGAGCGATATACATTTTTATTTCAGCTCCTCCACAGATGTCAACTGCTAAAAGTCACACGTATCCCAAATAGACGAGACAGAAAATATGTACCCCAGTTACAAACTAAAAAACTGTGACACTGAAATAAATATATACGATAGTCGTCAATAAACACATTTATTTTAATTTTAAAAATAATCTGTGGATAAAAGGCCAATCGGAAGTTATAAAACATATACTGGGAACAATATTTCAGGGAACCTCATTCGGATTGATATGGTCATGGGCGGCTCTGTTATAATTCGGATATCTAATGAACGAGGATAGCAAACCAATAAAATCGTGCCTAATGCACGTGCAGATCATGCTGATCAGGATGGCACATACTGGTTATTTGCACGTGCCTCTCAATGGTACAGCCACATGTCATACTGATGGTGTGAAACGTTCGAAAATGGTCGCAAGGGTAGTACATGAGCGAAAACGAAAGATTGCGTGCTATAGGCATGTTTGAGGCTGGCCAATCTCAAAATGCCATAACTAGACACTTTGGAAAATCAAAATGTGTCATTTCTAGACTGGTTAACCGATGTCAACAAACGGAGGGGGTCAATATTAGAGGTAATAGTGGAAGGCTAACCGCCGAAAGAGAACCACCCTGCAGGACCGTTACATCCGAACCACCGCTTTACGCAATAGGTCATTTCTGCACCAGAATTAAGGGATGACTTCAGAGCTGCCACGGGTATCCAATTGCCAAAGTCAACCATGCGCAACAGACTGAAAAGTGCGGGATTGAAATCGCGGCGTGCTTTCAAAGGAGTTTGTCTCACTAGAGCACACAAACACCATGTTCTCTGATGAATCGCGGTTCTGTGTACGCTTCACAGATGGGAGATTGCGTGTTTAGAGACGACGTGGTGAGCGTTACCATGCTGTGGCAGTCCAAGAGCATGATAGATACGGGGGTGGCAGCATCATCGTCTGGGCAGGCATAACCTACGACAACAGAACTGATTTAACACTGGTCCAAGGAAACATGACAGGTCAACGTTATGTGGATGAAACGTCGACTTTCTGAGGCAGCAAGGTGTTGCCCTGGCCCGCTAAGTCTCAAGACTTGTCCCCGATCAACATCTTTGATTCGCAACAAACGGCCCAGGGTGGATAATTTGCAACAGCTGAGGCAAGACACGGAGATGTCTTGAATGCATGGATGCACAGTGTAAATAAAGAAATCCCCGCCATGATCTAATCTCTAACCAACAAGGCAGCATCAATAGGCAATATAAGTAAAACAAAAATATGCTCGTGTAAATATAATACAAAAAAACAATAGGCTAGAAAGCCACAATGAAGGTACTCAGTGACTTGGCAGAAGCCAGAGCAGTAAGAAAATAAATCATTAAGGGCACGACAAGAAAGATCATGGACAAACATCAAACGCCACCGTCCCAATGGGCTTTAGGTAGGCGTCATCATAGGGTCCATAGCCTGTCCGGTCATCGTACAATTAAAGAGGAAAGCATAGTGGCGAGCTGTAAACGAGTCCACCACCAAGCATGCAGTACGTTGCAAAATGATAGGGTCATAACCTCTTTTGATAAACTTGTTACCAAGTTTAACAAAGATAGTATGAAAGTGATCATGACAAGAATATTACGAAGTTTATAAATCACATCACCATAGAAGTCAGGTTGTTATAGTTTCAGAAAAGAATCGTTTTCTCTATATAAAACTATGTAAAACTGTGACCCCTGAGGCAGGGCCAAATTTGAACAAAACTTGGTAGAGGACCCATAAGCTGATAATAAATAAAAAATATTAAAGCTTGATCTCTTGTAGTTTCAAATTAGAAGATTTTTGAAGTTCTTCCCTATAACTCTATGTAAAACTGATTCAACAAGGCCCCTAAGCTCCCAATTATAGAAAAATGAACCAAAGTTTCTTATGAGAAATAAGATAACTTTTTTATGATAAAAATCCGTATATGCCTCCAGTGAGATTTGAACCCACGACCCCTAGGGTTTCCAGTGTACATTACCAAATATTGAAAAAGGACAATAACTCCGATGTAACTGGTTCGATCTGGTTGGTTTTCAAACCCGTCCGAGTCTTGAGAAGAAGATTTTTAAAGGTTTGACCATATATGGTAATGGCGGCCAACTCGGATGTCGCATTGACCGAATTTACATAACTTTGAAAGGCACTGACATTAGTATAATTCACGTGAAATTTGGTCAAAATTGGTCAAGTGGTTTCTGAGTAGATGTCGGTTACAAATGCCCTATATGAGTCTATGTAAAAACATGCAAAATCTCCATATACAGACTTGGGAACCCCTAAGCACAGCCCCTTTTGACCCTAGGATCTTCGTTTATAAAACAATTATAGTCTAGGAGTTGGCGATGATTTATTAATAAAAACTGTCAAAATCTGTTCAGCGTTCTTGTAAAGCAGGTTATTTTATTTGACCATATATGGTAATTGGATGTTGCATTGACCTAATTTGTACAATTTTAGATGGCATTGACCTCAGTATTGTCCACGTAACATTTGGTCAAAATTGGTTAAGCGGTTTCGGAGGAGATGGCGTTTACAAATGCCAAACATGTAAAATATCCATAGATAAATAACTTGGTACACTGGCGGGGGAACAGCCATTTTTGACCCTAGGAAATTTATTTGTATAACTTTTGCAGTTTTGTAGTTGGCAATCATTTATAAATAAAAATTGTTAAAAACTGTTCAGCGGTCCTTGAGAAGAAGATTGTTTAAGGTTTTGACAATATATAGTAATTATAAAGGCGGCCATCTTGGATGGCGCATTGATATAAAATGTAAAATTTTGGAATAATTTGACCTCTGTATTATCCATGTGAAATTTGGTCAAAATTGTCCGAGGAAAAGTTGTTTAAGCAAGAGCTAACGGACGACGACGGACGACGGACGACGGACAAAAAGCGGTCACAATAGCTCACTTCGAGCCTCCGGCTCAGGTGAGCTAAAAAAGATACGGTTCACGGAAACCTATGCATCATAGTTAATTATATATATGCAATAAATACGCGGCACTTTTGAAAGGACTTTTAGAAATAGAGAAAACAAAAAGGCTGGGTCTTCTTTCAAGGAGCTGAAAATCCTATTTCAATAACATTTTTTGATGTGAAATCACTTCAGTTGGCCAAAAGCTTTGCATCTAATTTCGAGTTTGTCATTCCCTAGCTACATTCGACATGCATTGAATAATTTGTGTTTTAATGGAAACAAATGAGAACAATCGTGTAGGTATTATTTTTCGCAATTGCGTTATAAGACCGGCACCGTATAATGAGGTAAGAAGAGAGCGCATCTTTCATATATTAAGTCAAATATAAGGAGAGAGAGAGAGGTTTATACTTATAAAATATAAACGAGCATATATCACCCATATTGTATATACATTACAAAATAATATTTTTATTGTGGTATTTTCAAGTTCGTCTATTCATTTTATTTCAGAACCAAACGCAATATGACGCGAACGTCATCTTTATGGCTTCACAAACCCAAGCAAAAAGCAAGCAAAACCCCTACCCCTCCCCCACCCCCAACCCCCAACATTTTTTTCCCATTTCATTTCTTAGTGGGACGTAGGAATTTTGCAGGGGCATAAATATAGAAAAATACAAAAACTTTGTTTTGGGTGTTTTGGCAGGTTTTATGGGAGCGCGCGCCGGTGTAAGGAAATATGTCGACCCCCATAAAGTAATGACCGCACGGTCATTTTGCTATGTTGTAAAATGACCCCTGGTCAAAATTTCTATGTAATAGAATGACACCCCTGTCATAATTTGTTCTATTGTGGAATGACTCTTTCGAAAAAGCCCGTAATATTACAATCCCCTTACACGTAAAAATATGACCTCTGTAAAATATTGGCTCCTAGCAAATTATAGCTGCTTTACTTAAAACAAAACAGCCAACCTTTATATATCATACAGTTTATATATGAATGATTCAAGGAAGGAATTCTTCGCGGTTCCCGGGTTAGACATTTCGGTACCGGAGTCATTCGTTTTGCATTATCTTGACCATTCATGCTAAACCGAGAATTCGTATTGAACATTGGAAAACATGAATGACTCCGGTACCGACATGTCTAACCATTAGGCTTTGTTACATCCTAATTAGTTATAGACAAGTTTTACTTTTGTTTTGACGAATTCGGAGGGATATAGTTTTGACGTTCGTCGTCCGTCCTTTCGTCCCTTGCACTTTTAGTGTCCGCTGTATAACTTTCACATGCATGGACGGATTTTAAAATGAATTGGTACATATACTCATCTCATGTGCAGAGCCCAACACCCGGATATGTTTCTGATGTGAGAGAACGTGGCAGGGAACGAGCGAGAAGTCGTATTTTGTGTCGCTCTGGATTCAGCTAATATTATTCAATATACACGAATATTGTAATGGAATTTTGTAAGAAAATATACTTCAGTAGTATATAGTGTTGTACGTGAATGTGTGATTAAATGGATACAAAACAAAGGAATAAACGTAAGAAAAGCAGTGAAGATAAATTGAATGGAACGTTCAGCAAAGCGGCAAAACATGGCGGGCCATCGTGCATGGATAAGCTATGATACGCTTTACATCAACGGAAAGCCGATCAAGGGCGACTAGGACAACGACGAGGTTGGACTTAAAGTGACTGTTTGGAATTGTAATGGTTTGTCTGAGAGTAAGAGACAAAATGCAGAGTTTGTAAACATTTTAAAGCAAAGCGACGTAATTACCTGAACGCCATCTGTAGTACTGATACCCTATCCCAATTGAGTATTGATACTACTAGACCCTACGTTATTGAGTATTGATATTCTCTTCACATTGAGTATTGATACTACTAGACCATGCGTTATTGAGTATTGATACCCTCTCCCCATTGAGTATTGGTACTACTAGACCCTACATTATTGAGTATTGATACTCTCTTCACATTGAGTATTGATATCCCCTTCCATTTGAGGTTTAATACACCCTTATAAATGAGTATGGATTACCCTCTCGAATAAGTATTGATACCGCCTCCCAATTGAGTTATGATACCCCCTCTCGATGGAGTATTGATACCCACTCCTTACTGAATATTGATACCCTCTCCCGACTGAGTGTTAATATACTCTCCTCACTAAGTATGGATACCCACTCTCGAATAATTATTGATACCTCCTCCCGACTGAGTTTTGATACACCCTCCCCATTGAGTATTGATTTGCCCTCTCTAATGAGTATTGCTACTAATTACACATTCAGTATCGATGAGTATCGATACTCTCTCCCCAATGAGTTTGAAAACCCCTCCTCATCGAGTATTTATACCCGTCACTATTGAGTATTGATACCATACACTATTGAGTTTTGATAAACCTCCCACCCCCATTGAGTATTGATACCCCACCACATTGAGTATTGATTCCCTCCCCATTTAATGATACCGCCTCCACACAGTCTACAGTGAGTACCTACAAAATCTCTCCATCGAGTATTGTAGCATATTTCAGAAAATTAAGGGCCATAACTCTGGTGTAAATTGTCCGATCTGGCTGTTTTTTTAACTCGTCTAAGCTTTCATTGATTTCAACAATTTGGTAGAGACTGGTAAAGATCGGATGAAAATGAAGACCCTGTCGTGTTAACGACGCAACATATTGCAATTTTAACTAAATCAAGGGCCATAACTCCAGTGTTACTGGTCGAAAATTCTGGTTTTCGAACTCCTTCGAGCTTTCATTGATATCAACAATCTGGTGGGGTTTGAAAAAGATCGGATGAAAATTGAAGGCCCTATCGTATTAAAAAGGCAAACGTGAACGGACGGACGGACGACGGGCGGACGGACAGACGACGGACGACGGACAACTCGCCTTCTCAGAAGCTCTGCAGGACTTCGACTAGTAGAGCTAAAAACCGCAATGTGATAATGATAAACTTGCAGACCATAAACCGATTTAAGTACCGTCTTTAATAATATGACTTAATAAGCTTTTAAAAGAGTTCGCAAAACAGTTTTAGTTTTCTCAAAGGTCCCTATTTTATGTAAGAATTTCCATCCATATTACTTTGCTCGCTTTTATTCGAGAAATTACGATCTAACCTTCCATTGTGTAATACGCCGTTGTGGGCATCTCTTGGAGCCCGACAATGTTGACAGCAAACTCGCCATGTGTCTGACATAATGACGTGTTCTCTACAAAGAAAAACGACGAACACTGACTGTCATTGGTGCACTTCCTGGAACAGTCAATGACATTCCTTGTTGAGGATTTGTACAGGAAACCCGTGAGAGGTAAATATCCATCCAATCTTGAGTTCTTTTTTAACTGTCCCGGGCGGCTCGAGGCACTGCTGACAGCTGTAATTTAACAATTCTAGGAATCAGTTGTTTTAACGTATGACTAAATAATTGCATTGTTCATATACGAGATATCGTATTTTTCGCTCAAATCCTATATGTTCCTTCAACTGCTCCAAAGGTTTCAAAATGTATTGTTTACAGCTTTCATTATACACGTTACACAAAAACTCTGACAAAAAAGAACTTACATTCGTTCAGCTTGGTTCCCTTTTAGTATAAAACACCGTATTTCTAAGACTAAAAATAAGTATAAAAGTCGAACAGGAAATACAGCTTTCACAGAACACAGTAAACCCCAAAACACGCCAAAAAGCAAATATGAATGGCAATAGTAATAAAGAATAAAGGCCTATGACGTCAGAAACACAACAAGGGTTGACAATAGGGCTACCGTCTTGGAACGGTCAGTGGCAGAAAAAGGCTGCTGCGGGTTTATACCAGGTTCTAGGGTGCACCAAACCTAACTCGATGTTTTACAGCATCAAAGCCTAGATTATTAAGAAAGAAAAATACCGATTATGTTATACAGTAAGAAAACTTCACCTGGCAAGTGTATGTATAGTGGCTGATTTCTGCCATTTCTTCGTTTTGTTATTTCGCCGCGAAAAGACGACATAACATAAAGACGATACATTTAGTGCAAAAAGACGACAGAACGACAGAACGACAGAACGAACAGACGAAAAAACGCTATAGAAAAAAATGAAAAGACAACATTTAAGTATTGTTAATATTTTGTTATTGCATTAAGATTTCACGTTAAAAGCATAATTCGTCAAAGTTTGTCTTATAAAACATTAATATACACGAATACTCCTTTTCGCAAATAAATTACTAACATAGGCAACGAAAATGTTGTAACAGTATGGTTGTTTAATTGGTATTGTTAATGATATTTTATTAAGTTAAAAGTATAATTCGTCAAAGTTTATCTTATAAAAGCATAATATACACGAAGATATAACGTTCACTAAAACTCGGATCTCAGTTAGAAATACCATTTTTATTACTATTATACGACCAAGTGGACAGGTTAAAAGAGTAATTATCAATGTAGAAATAATTCATGAATTAAAGTTTTGGGGGTTTCTCTCGGTACAGTTGGTTTACCGGTTATACGGTACCATCGTTATACTATGGGACTGTATGTTAATTTCAGAAATGAAGAGAGACGGAGTTGTACATTTAAATATCACGCGATATAAATCCATTTAAACAAAACAGACTTGTTATTTATAAACGTCGAACAGGAAATGTAGTTTTCACAGAATACACGGTCAATCAAACAAACACGCATTAAAACAAACAGCAATTACAAGGTCAATACGAAACAAGGCATGTGACATCAAAACACGAACGAGATGACAATAGGGCTACCACCTTGGAACGTCAATGGCGAAAAAGTCGCTGGACAAAATATTGGTCTAAGATAGTAGTGGGACTCCTTCGTGCGGAATATTGAATGAATTGTGCACTTGTGTCAAAAGCATGAAACTCGTCGTAGTGATAAATGGTATCATATTAAACATTGCTGACTAAAGAGCCAGGCAATATTGTCCAATACCGTGTTTCACGAACCCTTCACGCACATCAAGTCTCTGAAAGTAGCCTGTACATGTTGTTGACAAAGGCATATGAGTCCTTCAAAAGCCCTTTTGGGTGACCAGTTTTTAACCCTTGGAGTATGGCAAGAGGGTAAAAAGATAAAGCCTGCAGTTCTTGTATTGGTCTATTACTTTGCCATCTTAATTTTTTTGATAGATCCATATGAAGAAGGATCCACCTTTCAGTTTTTATTTGGGGTTGCAGCAAATCAATAGAATTGCACATTTTAGCATTGTTTTCAATGGTTCCAATATACTAATGTTGGTGTAACAGTACGATACGCTTGATTATCAAAGAAAGTAACTCTCCAAAAATTATTTAGATTTACGAGCAGAGCAATTAAGTTCTTATTTACACAATATAGTTATATATGATAAGACTTAGAGCACAAACAAACAATAGCGGATATTTAAAATAAACAAAATAACTGATTAATGATTTTTTATACTCTCGTATGTCATATTTCAATTCTTGTAGGTGAAATAATGGCTACTTGTCAGCAATGGTATCTTGAATGTGTTAACAAAATTTGGATAACATACGTGTATAGCATCACTTTTGTCGTGTAATTGTTTCTATATTTTTTCCAACTGATGTGCTTTTATAATATCCAAAGTTGTCACATACGTTATGGTAACGTTTGCTCAAATATTTTATAATTACTAATACATAAAATTGAAATAAAAGTTGGTAAGTATGTAACTAAAAATCCAGTGTATTACTTGCAGTGAAAATCAGATATATTTTTATCGATATGTATTAAATCATGAGTGATTCGAATAAATTAATTTACAGACTACCTGTTATTCGAGTAATATATTGAAACATGCAGAAATATACTAATCAAAATTCCAAGTACGCACCTAAGAATATTTTAATAATATTCCCAATGTGGTGTGTATTTCACGCTGGCTTAGAGATGCGGTTGTACTGCAAAATAACGAGTTTAAATTGTCTGCTCTGATTGCATGAGCACATTTTAAAACTTTAAAGTCGATGTGCTTTCTTTGAATTAAACCACTTGTGCAACGGGGTACATAGGATTTTATTAAGTACTTCGAGTTAGTGCAGCTTTCGATGTTCCCAATTCTAAAATATACCAACTAAAATTATTTTGACATCAGGTTTGACTAGCATTTCCACTACAAATGCGTTTGCAAAATATTTGTTTGAAATATTAAATGTTAACCATGTTAACGCTGAATTACAATTGTTTTACTTCCAAAAGATATTCAATTAAAGAGGAGGTAATTTAGGATTATTAATTTTTCATTTTATTATGGAACATCTGCATTTAATGGCCAAACATTTATGTTTTTTTTAATATCATTTCTTACTAATTTTAAGAATGTTATATCTGTCGGGGGACTTTGATTCATGTTATTTATTTTATCCGGACAATTCTTGTTTTCATATAAAGGGAGGGTAACTCTTAAACGATGTTATAATATAAACAAACTAACTATCGGTCAAAACAAAATACTTATCACATAACTATTCTAGAATATATTTAAAATAAGATAATTAGTTAAGATACACAAATGAGTAATTACGAAGTTCAGTATATATTTAGAGTCAACGATCAAAAATAATACTAAGGTGATTTAGAAAATAGCTACCTGTGAATTGTGAATAAACAAGCAAAACACATAACCAGTCCTTAAAGTAAACGTCCATCTTTCATGTGACAAGTTAGGAAATGGTATGTTTCAATACTCGATAGTACCATTTGAAGTGCGTATATAATTTGAGTTTGCTAAGTGCCTACATAATATTGATTTGATTTATAAAACGGAAACGGCCGGAGTAATAGTAAATACACACGTATTTAATGTCAGAATAGAACAGGCAGCAATTTACAACATTTTAGAAGACAGCGGTCATCATGGTTATATATACTGACGGTCAATGAAAACGCACTAGTATGTTATATGGGTGTTAACTATGTATTGTTAAAGTAATATATAATAGTACGCGCATATTTTGAAATTGAAGGATATTAATTAACAATTGCAAACACTGATTGTCTCACAATTCCTAAGGTCTATAGTGTTCAAATAAAGTCACAAGGGTAGAAAACGAAAGTCATACATCTTAGTACCGGGTATGTCAAACCGTTTACCTTTCCTGGGAACGTATCCCGCTGTCACACGTTATTCCAGCAAGATAACATCATCTGCAACTCTAGCTGAGAATGGCCTGGCGTTATCTTGCTAAAATAACGTGCTGGGATGATTTCCTAGTGCGTTTTCATTGACCATCAGTATACTTGGAGAATGGTGTAATATGGATTAAAAAATTGAACAGGAAAATAGCGTGCAAAGACGACAGTCAACCACAAACACACACAGAAACAAAGAACAACATTACAAAAGAATACAACATTACAAATGAATAAAAGGTCAAATACGACATCACAAACACAAAAAGAGGGTTGACAATAGGGCTACCGCCTTGGAACGGTCAGTGGCAAAAACGGCCGATGGGGGTTTAAACCAGGTTCTAGGGGGCACCAAATCTCACACTTATCCTACTGTCATCCCAATTAAACGGGACAGTGTAAATAAAGAAGTCCCCGTCATGAAATATTCTCTAACCAACAAGGCAGCATTAATAGGCAATATAAGTAAAACACATAGATACTCGTGTATATATAAATGCCAAAAAAACAAAAGCCTAAAAATCCACAATGAAGGTCCTCGATGATTGGCAGAAGCCACAGCAACAAGAGAATAAACCATTGAGGGAACGGCAAGACAAGAACGCAGACAAACATCAAACGCCACCATCTCATAGGGCTTTAGGTAGGCGTCATCATAGGGTCCATAACCTGTCCGGTCATCGTACAATTAAAGAGGAAAGCGTAGTGGCGAACTGTAAATGGGTCCACCACCAAGCATTGTTGGATGATTACCAAAGGTGTTTGAGCATTTACAATGTTGGCATCACTTACATAAAAATCCACCAACGGACCTGGTACTTGGTAGATAAAAATACCTCAACCAATTTCAATTAGCTTTAACAGCTTGCGATTAAACTTTCAGGGTGTTTTCACTGTTGTCACCGTTTCATTTGGTAGATTAATTATACATCTCGGTATCTAGAAGGCATACTCAATATTGATAATCCGTTCTTTGCTCATATGTTTTTTGAAAGCAGCGGTATAATGACATCAATCAGTCTTAAACATAAATACCGTTATTTGTTTACCTTCGCCGCACAACAAATTTAAAAATCAAATATATTTCCTATTGAAGAACACAAAAAAAGTATAAACTGTTTAAGTTGGCTGAATTTGAAACACTTTCCGCTGATACCTCTACTTCCTATACTACGTTTTCATCATTTGCCAGATAATGATAAAAACTCTAACCCCTTTTGAAATCATCAAGCAAAGTCAGACGAATTCGCGTAATAGTCTTCATCGCTACTATAATGATCCTCTCCTGCCTAGGAGTATCTTATAGTGAGGCAGATTGGTGAAAACATTGTGCAATGTTTGACAAAAGCACCAAACTTTGCACATAGCTAGACAATATCATACTGAAAAAATCTGGCAAGGACCAACGTCAGATATTTCAAAATGGCCGCCATTTTCAAAATGGCCGCCAGATATATAATAAATAATCATTTGAACCTATATGTATCAGGTTTTAACAACATATATTATGGTAATCGCAACAAATTCCGTGAAATGATAGAAAACGTGTCATGAAATTCAATCTGGGTATATTTTAAGTTCAAAATGGCTACCTTTTTGAAAATGGCCGCCAAAACGTGTTGAAAATAGTAAAAAGTATAATTCGTTTAATAGTTGTTTGTAAAAAAGTAATGAATATGTTGTATTTGTTTACTCAGTTTTCTTGGCATAGTATTTGTTTGTTAATATTGCAATACAGGGTTATTTAGAGGCAATCTATGGTTAATATGTTAAGGGATTTAAAAGTTTAAATCAAATTTCACTTCGGATCGACTCTACGTTTTCTCCAGCCTTTGGAATTTCTGAAGGGTACTTAACTAATTTTCTTATCATAAACTGTCGAATCATTATAAAATAAATTGATAAAACCCTAAATACATTGACTTGGTAAACTTTATTTACAAGACAAAACAAGTAAACAGAACCTAAAAGCGAAGACATTTCATGCTAACGGATTAACTGCGTCTAGACTATATAGTTGCCGAGCAGAAATGAAATTGGCCTGAAACCCAACGTGAAGATAATAATGGCATTTTGCGTTGAAACCTTCATATTTAAAATGGAGGCAATTAAAACAATCTGAGACTTGTTTGAAGACTGTAGATGGACCAGTGCCCTTGGGCCAAATATGACACAGCAGATTCCTTTCTGAAATAAACACATGCATCAGGGAATGCTAATCACGTGATTACCATACTTATGGTAAAACGGGCTTACAGTTATTTGAAGTGTGGGCTTACAGTTATATGAAGTGTGAGCGAGGCAAGCCTTAGACCATTGAATATTGCACATGACGATCATAAAGAGAAGCCAAAGGTTCGCAGTTGCAGTACTGTTCAGTTACACTTTAAATCTTAAAATTAGTCATCTCTGTGTGTGATATAAACTTCATTAGTGTTGTCTCATCAATACCCAATAAACTAGCTCACAAGCAGAAATATAAGATTGTGAAAGAAGATGAAGATGCAGCAGGTGCTGTAAACACATCGCAGCTTCCACATTGGATGATCTCTGAACCAAATATGGTCTGAGTTATCTGTTAATTTCAGTTATTGCAATAAATCTTCAGGCGCTGCCCTTGAAAGGACTCTGATCTTTTCCATCATGAACAAGTTAAAGATGTTCGTAAGACAGTTTGAGTGACACAGTAGAGGAATTAACATATTCAAGGACAATATTCAGGATTTACTGGCAACTGACTTACGTAACATAGACGTCTCTCGTGTGACAGAAATTGCAACAAATAGGTAAATTATGTAATGCTAAGCATGATACCTACGTTTGTAACAGAGCTTATATATGACATAACCAAGTCTGTCTTTAAACAGATAAACCAGAGCATGTTGTCTTTCCTCAGTGGTCACCAACTTACAACAGATTCTATAACTTGTTTTCTCTTTTCGCATATATATGTATCATATTAGGTTCCGATTAACGGCAGATTAGGGTGTCTCACCAGCCTTTTCTAACTTTGGATTTTTTTTTTGATTTTAATCAGACTATACGAGCTTTCTTAAAATGCATTTTAATGCTTGCAAAACATTAGTAAGTATGATTAACAAGATATTTTACACATTGTTGAATGTCACTTGCAGAATGTATAGTAGGTGACGGCCATCATGCAAAACAAAATCAGAGCTCTGGTAAACTGGCATAGCAATCGGTTGCGATAGAAGAGAAACTAAAAACACGTTCAATTAAACAGAGATGAAGATGTGCCTTGTATCAGACAACACAGAATCTGAGACTGATCTCAATCATTTCACTAAGATGGCCTTGTATCAGACAACAGAGAATCTGAGACTGATCTCGATCATTTCACTAAGATGATAAGATGCAATGCTTGTGTTGCATGTGGCATGTGCCAAACAATACTTCATTAAACTTATGCTATATACAGTAGACACAGACGTTGTAGTACATGTTATAGCAATGGTACAGTAAATACAGTTAGATGAGCTATCGGTTAGTTTTAGGAGCTTGGAATCACTAAGGTTCTTCGTTGCACACTGTATTGCCTATTCATTAGTTAATATAAACCAATACGAATAGTTGCTTTTCACACTTACTAGGTGTAATGAAATATCTTTTTCATTTGCTGAAAAAGGTAAAACCTGTGCATGGAAAATCTGGAAATACTTTGTTGAGGTCGTACAAGCTTTCCAATTCCAAAAGTTGTGCTTGTTGAAAAATGTATGACAAGAGGAAGTGCATGTTCGATAGGAGGAAGTGCATGTTGATGTCGCAAAGAATTGTTGACATTTATTGGTTCCAAGATACAACAAGTCCATGTCACAAATTGACGTAGCTTCTTTCAAGCACACCTGCCGAGTTGTTTAACATGTTGTAATTGGACATTGTTGGAGACATGGCCTTTAGGTCCACCTTTGAAATGCCTACATCCGTTGACTGCGGTTGGAAGAGGATATTTTGAAGCCATTCTCGATAACACTACCACCGGCATCAGCGTTTGCAAGGGACATATTAAATGTAGATGTCAATGAGACTAGTGTGTTGCAAACGAAGTGTAAAAGCAGGAATGATGGATACAGTATTTTAAAAATGGGATTGGGTACAGTGACTTGATTAAGAAAAATTGTACTATTCAGATCATAGATAGTAAGATTAGATTAAATTTAATGTTAGCTTTCAAATGATATGACCACTTATTACATTTGAAGTTGTGCATTTAACAAACTTATTTTGTATTTTGTTTTCTGATTGTGTCTTGTTAATATTGTTTATTAAATCAATACATGTACTTTAAGGTCGTAATTAAATCTAATTCCGTTACATCGGATATTGTTTAAGTATCCCTTCCGATATCTTATATCCAAGCGTTTAGATGACTCGGCAAGCTTGGTTTTTTTATAACCTGCGGCGTCCCATTAGTTTTGCTACTTCATATGCATGTTTTAAAATCAGTTTTAATAATTATGTAAATAGTTCAAAGCAACTTAGTTTTACATATTGCTCATTGGGGAATATATTGAATAACCACGAATAATTTTAAAAAAATGCATTGTATTTAGGTATATGCTAGAAGTTTTAAAGTAAAATTGATGCTTGATAAATAATTCAAGATTTTTGTGATACCTTTAATAGTGTTTTACCAAGTCATTGGATGTATAATTACGAGTTATTATAAACTAAAAGCCGCTAATAAAGATGAGACTGAAACTTAAACACACTTCAGGAATGCATAAGGCTAAAGACAACTAAGACAAAACTAGTCTCAGGGTTGGCATAGTATGTATACATACTACATAGTATGTATACATGATGTAGTATGTATACATGTGTAAAATCCCTAACCCTCAAGTATAGGGGTGTATCTAACAACTATTTATTGAAGTATAGACACATAAATATATCAAGACAACACATTTGTAAAACACATCAACATTTTGATTTCTTTCTAAAAAAACAAACCAAAAATAACAACGTTTTTTGGCGGCCATTTGGAAAATGGCGACCATTTTGAAGAAAACAATGGCCCAAATTATATTGCATATTTTATTGTCTATCAATGTCTTGAATTTAGTGTATTTACAATAACAAGTTTTGATGAAACCAATTAATTATGGGCTTCATTAATTCTTTATGGTATTTATGGCGGCCATTTTTCAAAATCTGAGGTGGATCCATAGCCAAAAAAGTTTAGTAGAGTATTGTCTAGCTATGTGTCAAGTTTGGTGCTTTTGTCACAAAATGCACAATTTTACCAATATATGTCACCCATCTGCCCCACTATTATATTCCTGCATTTTAATATTTTCCATTTTAATTTAGTATTTTTCATTTGTTAACTTTGCTAATTTTTGTGTCTGTAAACTCAGCAAACATTATACCATATTCCGCATACACGTGCGTGTCCTCCATTAATTTTCTTCTATCTATTTTTTAACTTTACGATATTGTGTAACACTACCATACCCTTTAATAAGTAATAATAATATTTTAATAAAAAATAGTAGAAGTATATCACAGTTAATAATAAGTGACCATTATTCTACAATTTGGGATTTGCCTCTCAAATAGCAGATATTATATTAGCTTACTCAGGTATATTGAATAACTGTGTAAACAACCAACGGGAGGCTTGCACGTGCGTGCAGGTATATACTGGTATGTTTAGAAGTAGAGAGAGTCGGAGGTTGTTAGAGATTGTCTGATAATGTAGAGATTTGATGAGTAACATCTGTTAGAATTAATATAAACACAACACGATCAGAAATGGGGTAGTTTTAAAGATTATTAAAACGTGTATTTAAAAGTCTGGACTTGTTAATTATTAATGCCCTGGTGACAAAAAGTGTTACAGGACTTCTTTGGTGCTCTCGTGATCAGGATTATGTGTTAATTCGACATAATTAACACTACGAACTTGGTGTTGTTGGCAGATTCTGAACATGTGTGTGGACAATAGTCGATCATAAATGAACTTTATTGACGGTTGGTGACAATTGTGCAACACGTGCAAGAAGAACTGGAGGCATATTCGACTAGCGTGAGTAGCTTTACTGTATTACTCTAACAAATATGGCTGAACAGACAGAGTTTGCAAATATGTTTAGGGTAATGGGTGACCAGCTTACGGGGTTAACAACAACCATGGGGGCTCAGGGTGTAGCCAAAGTCATTACGCCATTTGAGGGGGAAAGCAAATTATTTAAGGACTGGATAAAAAGTATTGAGAAATACTCTTTGTTAGTTGGCATTGCACATGACAATTTTAAATTGTTTAGGGTATCAGGCAAGTAAGGGTCCCGTTAGTGATTTCTTGAAAAGGTATATGGATGCAAACCCTACCCACACATGGGCACAAGTTAAAACAGAACTTCAAGCTCGTTTTGCTGAAGTTGTTGACCCACAACATGCACTTTTGTTACTACGCAAAGTCCTTCAAAAACGTAATGAAACAATTCAGTCATATGCCGAACGTCTTATTGCCTTAGGTGATGACGCCTTTGCAGGGCAGGCCCAAGATGTTAGGGATACACAATTGATAGGGTATTTTATCGATGGTCTCCATGACGATGGAATGAAACTTCGAGTCATGCGAACCAACCCAAACACGTTGCAAGATGCAATTGCTACTGCAACATCAGAACAGAACCTTAGAAAGAGGTTTCAATTAAGGACAGGTCATCATTACCAGAATTATAATGAACCGACACATGAACAGCCTATGGAAGTTGACCATTTAAGGAGGCAAAAATGTTCTTATTGTCGTAAGAATGGTCATGTAGTGGACGAGTGTCGAAAGAAAAAACGGGAAGTAAATGCTGTTACTGAAAATAAACCCCGTCGTAGGCCGATCCACCGTACACGGTTAGTGTGCTGGCAGTGCTAAGAAATAGGTCACTTTGCCAGTGAATGTCGAAATGAGACAAATTGGTCGAACGGACAGCAAGGTAGACTGGCTAGGGTCAGTTAAAAGATTCCGCTCCTCGCATGTAGAAGCCGGTGGGAGGAGAAATAGAAGCAAACCCACATTTAATATTGCATTAACATCAAACCCAAATTCTTGTTTGTTAAGAACCCAGAAACAAAAACTTAGGGCGTTAATTGACACCGGAAGTGACGTGTCATTAATTCATCGAGACGTTTATGACAAATTTAAATTAAAACCAAAATTAGATACAACTCGCAAAGCTTACTTACAGTCTGTTACCGGAGGTCCGCTTACTTGCGATGGGAGCACAGAAATCATTTTCGAGATAGGTGGTATCAAAATGAGTCATAACTTTTACGTAGTCAGGGCATGAATAGGAGAATAATAATAGGAAAAAATTGGTTGCTTAATAATGGTGTTCGTATTTATTATCACATTGGGTGTATTAGGGTCGCTGGTAAATATGTACCACTTCAGGAAGATACTCACATTTCATCGATAATTCGATTGAAATCTAAAACTAAACTTCCACCTCAAACCAGCGTAGTTTGTAATTGTCGAGTTAGGAAGAGTCCTAATTTTCAAACAAATGGTCAAACTTACCAAGTTTCGGCAGTTGAACGTGGTTTTCTTAGCTATGAGCCAGGTTTATTAGATGCAAATTCAGTTTCAAAAGTAAAAAGAGATAAAATTGTTCCTATAGTGATAACAAACACCACAAACAAATATTTACCTTAAGGAAGGGTTGCGCGGTAGCTAAAATAGAATTAATTCAAAATCAACAAATTTCTAGTGTAACTAAGGATCAAAATGGTGATCTCAAGGATCAAAGTGAATTTGATAGCGTTGATGCTCCCCCGAATTTAAGGCAAAATTAATTAAAATACTAAAACAAAATGCTGATCTGTTTGCACAGAAAGATACTGATTTAAGTCACACTGAAACAGTCAAAATGAAAATTGACACAGGCGACCATAAACCAGTTAAATTAAGACCGTACAGAACACCACTAAACAACCGAAAAATAGTTGATCAGGCAATAGAAGAAATGTTAGATGCAAATATTATTTCCAGATCAAAATCTCCTTGGAGTTTCCCTGTGGTCATTGTAGATAAAAAGGATGGGTCTAAACGATTTTGTGTAGATTTTAGGGCCTTAAATAAAATTACAAAATAAAACGCCTACCCTTTACCATCATGCCTTTTGGGTTAACCAATGCACCAGCTATATTTCAAGAACTTATGTCACATGTTCTTGCTGGGTTAGACAGTTACACAACTGCTTATCTTGATGACATCTTGATATTCAGTTCTACACTTGAAGAACATTTGGCTCACATTGAAAAAGTATTTCAACGGTTAAGGCAACATCGTTTATAATTGAAGTTAAAGAAATGTAATT
The DNA here is from genome assembly GCA_037043455.1 of Cyrtodaria siliqua. Lineage (NCBI taxonomy): Eukaryota > Metazoa > Mollusca > Bivalvia > Adapedonta > Hiatellidae > Cyrtodaria > Cyrtodaria siliqua. The sequence goes on along the minus strand of JAWPHD010004742.1, from coordinate 127,772 downwards.
TTCTAAAAGCTGAGACTGAGTATTTAGGCTGTGTTATCAATAAAAACGGAATTAAACCTAATCCCAAGAAAGTGGAAGTCATAAAATCGTTACCTGAGCCTACCTGTGTAAAAGAGGTACGCAGCTTTATTGGTATGTGCAGTTATTATCGTCGATTTATTCCAAAGTTTTCAGAAATAGCACAACCAATCATAATTCTCACAAGAAAACATGCTAAATTTAAGTGGGACGCTAACTGTCAAGAGGCTTTTGAAAGTTTGAAGAACAGTTTAGCGATATTACCAATGTTAGGTTACCCTGACCCAGGAAAACCTTATATCCTTTATACGGAATCAAGTAACAATTGCATAGGAGCTTGCTTGACACAGCCAGTTGATGAATCAACTGAGGCTGTTCTTGGTATAAAAAATGAAAAACCCATTCACTTTTTGTCTCACAAGTTGAGTGATACCCAATGTCGTTGGTCTACTATAGAGAAAGAAACTTTTGCGATCCATTACGCTTTGTAGATTACTTTTGACATGGGGCGACCTTCATAATTAGGTCAGATCACCTTCCATTGAAATATCTGTTAGATTCCCCTATGCAAAATAAGAAAATTCAAATGTGGGCTCTCGGTATTGCCGGCTATGACTGCAAATTAGAGTTCATCCCAGGGGGTGAACAACAGTGTCGCAGATATGTTATCTCGTTTGCCCTTAGATGCTGTACCCGAGGATGTCGAGGGTTATGACCCTGACATCAATGATAATACGTATCATATTAATGCACTGAATTCGAATAGGTTTGAGCCAAGAAGGTATGATAAGTGCAATGTTAATCTTGAAGATCATTTGCAGAAACCTAAGATCGAACCTGGCACAGACATGGTAACTGAACAGGAAAATATAAAATTTTAGTCGAAATCAAGGCTGGACTTCGAAATGACAAATTAACACCTACCTTAGCAAATAGGCATGTTATTCACGATGATATATTGTACTATATCTCAAACGCTGATTCAGATCCTATCTTACGTCTCTATCTCCCAAGTCACTTAAGACCAGAGGTTATTCAGCAATATCATGACTCTAACGGTCATATGGGTGTTGACAAGACATATGACACAATTGAACAGAAGTATTATTGGCCAAACATGTTTAAAGAACTGCTAAATTATGTCTCTAGTTGTGTTACTTGTCAAACCAGAAACTTGCAAAAGATCAAACCTCCATTACAAGAAACCGATATTCCTCCGTACGCATTTGCAAAGGTAGCTGTAGACGTTTCTGGCCCATATCCAACACCACTGTCTGGTAACAAGTACATCGTAAGTTTTATCGACCTATTTTCGAGCTTCCCCGAAGCATTTCCCGTACCAGATAAGACTGCCGCGACAATCGCACATTTGATAATTGATGAAATATTTCCAAGATACGGGGCGTCGATGGCTCTGGTGTCAGACAATGGCGGCGAGTTTATAAATAGAACTGTTAAAGAGACCCTGGCTACTTTGAACATCCATCATATTACTACGTCCTATTACCATCCTCAGAGTAATAAAATAGAAAGGTACCACCGCGTGTTAGGTGATATTTTAGCAAAGAAATTGAAGGATAATTTGAATACATGGGATGTGTATTTGAAGAAAGCTTTGGCTGCAATTCGCTTTAATGTCAGTGAGTCATTGAAATTTTCACCATTCTTTCTATTATACAATAGGGATGTCGTGTTGCCGATAGACACAATTCTCAAACCACGCAGAAAATATGAACAACAACATTTTAACAACATAAATCATTTCTCTTAGTTCATTCTTGAAGATGCAAAACGCCGACAAGCCAAATATGCAAACAAAAATACTAAGCTAGTTACTTTCGAAGTTGGGGACCCCGCCTATTATAAAAACTACACTCGAAAGAGCAAATTAGAATCAAAATGGCGTCCTTATTATCGCATTATCAAACACACCACACCTGTCACATACATTATCAAAAGCCAGCTCAATGGGTCTGTCACTAAGGTACACGTACACCACCTACGTTTAGCTAATGTGGATGAATGGCAGATACCAACAGATAAGTTAAGTCGTCCAATTAAGAAAGCTAATTATGTGGTTCCACCGATAAGTGATCATCATTCAAACCCCACCTCAGATATATCTGACAGTAATGATGACGATGAACTGCCATTAGCTCAATTAGTTAAACGTTACCGCCAAGAACGTAATAATTCTGACGATGAATCTGACATCCCTTTGATGGAATTACGTAAACGCATTCGTGCACAACATAACTCAGATCATGAAAACTCTAATTCTGACACCAATGTTCCTAATTTGACACCTCCTTCTTTTTCGTCAGATGATAAGGAGATTGTTAAAATGGAAACAACACCCATCTCATTTTCATCAGGTGCCACCAAAATGAGGGAATCAGATTCGGATAACATGTCAATTAGTTCAGATGAGCCAGATAAAAAGGGAAAAGAGATTTCTGTTATCTCACGCAAGAAGCGTTTCTCACGAAAACAAATCCGACAGACAGACACAAAGTGAGAAAATGAGGAAGGTGGCAACAGCCATCAAAGCAATTATTGATTTGCTTTAGGCTTCAAATTTTAATTTTAAGTTAAGAATCATATTTCTGTATGGTTCAGAAAAAGCTGAGAGTAATACTTTATGAGTATTAAGTACTAATACGTCATGCAAACATAAAGCAAACTGAACAGTGAACCCTGACCTTAAACTTCCAAATAACGATACAGTCATTCCAATGCAACACCATATTGGGGAATTGAAAACTCAAACTTTCAAAATTGGGGATTTTCATTTTAGACAACTGCCTTTAAAGCTCTGGTCACTGGGGATAAAAATGTAAAAACTCTGTTCTGCCAAAAGTTTTGTGTGAGTATACCGTGAACTCTCAGAGAAGACCGAGAGATTTCGATGCCGGTTCAGATTTCCGGGCAGCATGTTTTGCTGAAAAGGGGTCAGCAACCCTTTCATCACGTGATAAGCCAATGGACATAACATACCGTCTGATCTTCACGACACGGTATCTGTGTAAATATCCGGATATATCGATATATGTAGAACTGTAGACACACGTGTCATACGAGACATTATGTAATTGTAAACATTGTATACTAATATAATAATAAATTATATACTTACATGTATATACACTTGTGTTATATAAACTGGTGACGTCAGTCAAAAATGTTGTAAATAGAACATGTGTAATTTAGATGGACTAACAGTGGTTTATCTCGAATGCTACCCCATACATAACTTTTACACTATTCAAGTATTTGCACCAATGTATGTAAATATGACCCTGTCGGAAATTAATAGGAATTGTTTTGGAAAACAGTACACCTATGTCTTTGCTGCAGTCAGTTAGTTGAGTTACATGAGAGGTAACTGCTAGACGCTAATAGACGCTAATCGTTTACCTATAGATAATTGGAATTAGGGTACCAGTCGTTATCAGCAACAGGTGTTCGGAATTACCTATAGGAATTTACATGCTGATATCCTATGCAGTATGTTAACGGATATGTTAACCTGGACAGACTAATAAACTCTCTGCATACAACTTTAAAGGGACTTGCGGTTATCTAAAATGGTACGACAAACAAATGGGACGATGCCATGGAACACGTTCTTCTGAGGGCCGATGGTGTAACGTTTGGTGGAGCCCAACTGGACAATCCATGACGATACCGGGACAACGATGGCAGTGGACATGGTCATATACATAGATGCTTTGCAGTGATTATTGTGACTAACTTTTGTGCCGTAGCATTTACATTTGCCGTGGATTAATAGCTTTCTTACCTTCTATGTGTAACTGGATTTATTTATGTGTTATACAGTGACTAATGGCACAAACATTGAATCTTACATTTTAGTCTAAGAACTTGATTAGAACTGTTAAAATTTCATTATAACATTTCAAATTAAATATGGAAGGAATTTGTTACACTACCATACCCTTTAATAAGTAATAATAATATTTTAATAAAAAATAGTAGAAGTATATCACAGTTAATAGTAAATGATCATTATTCTACAATTTGAGATTTGCCTCTCAAATAGCAGATATTATATTAGCTTACTCAGGTATATTGAATAACTGTGTAAACAATCAATTGGAGGCTTGCACGTGCGTGCAGGTATATACTGGTGTGTTTAGAAGTAGAGAGAGTCGGAGGTTGTTAGAGATTGTCTGAGAATGTAGAGATTTGATGAGTAACATCTGTTAGAATTAATATAAACACTATACGATCAGAAATGGGGTAGATTTACAGATTATTAAAACGTGTATTTAAAAGTCTGGACTTGTTATTTATTAATGCCCTGGTGACATAGAGTGTTACAATTGTCTGGTTCCATTATATAATCTTATATATAATTTTATTGCTTTAAGCCTGAAGTATTTATTTAATATTTTAAATGGAACTCAACTATTGAAATCATCATTATAACAATTTCACTTAACCAACACTTGTTTCTTTTTATAATCACATCGTACATCTTTTTCAATTCTAATTATTTCTAGTTTTGCTTTTTTTGTTCTAATACATAGAAGCTTCCCTCAATTGTTTGAGTGAGCAATTCAATGCAGTGATGTTTTACCATGTTGGCAATTTATTCAAATAATAAATCTCTTCTGAAACATTTGTTACCTCTTGAAAATATAATTAACAGTGTAACATCACTGTTCATGTTTCTCGGAATATGGTAAATTGTGCAAAAACATATAAAAATTACAGTGAAAGACAATTTCCCTTGTTTTGACCAATTCCTTCCGCTTTATAGACAGTCTAAAAATTGCATGGTTAGAAAATAACAAAAGAAACTAATTGGACAATAATTCATTCACTCACTGACCTAAACTTAGACGACAGAAAATCGAGTGTGTAATGCGGATATGCTTTTCAAAACAACGTGTCAGTGACAGTGAAAGTACAAAATCCTATAAATAGCAACAACAGTCATAGGAATCCGATACGTGCTGTACATAGGAACCAATCATCATGTAACATCGTTTCGATCCAGTGATAACACGGGGCTAGCGGGCGTGAACGGTAGCAAGTACTTTTCAATACCGTCTCAATCAAACCGAGACTGCAATAATTTTTATATTTATCGTGTTCGGCGATTGTCAAATTACCCCTTTCATACTCTTTTTTTATACTAAATACATCAATAACAGTAAGCAAGTATTTAACGCATTTATTATACTTTTAAAAACGATTGCATGTCTACTAAATCAGCCGACGATATTTCATCAATTGTATAAATAATTACGCGGCGTTGAGTGAACTTTCTTCGTATGGGTTTTCGGGATGGTTAAAATGTTGTACTATTGATTTTATTAATATTGAGTTCTGCTCAACCCGGGTCTAGAGGGCGTGAGCGGTAGCTAGCATATTTCACTACCGCTCATGAACAGTCTCAATCAAACCGAGACTGCGATATTTCGTATGTGTCATGCTCGGCCGTTTCCAAAGGTTCATTATCATATTCTTTTTTTAGAAGTCCATCGGCTAACTTATCAGTCCATCTCAACTTTTTTTTTGTTTCGGTGGACTTATGCCAAACGAATCGAAATAATATTTATCGCAGTAACAGGTCCCGTGTGTTCCAGACCCAGTAAAATCATCAAGATTAATAATACCGCGTCCTCGTTTATTTCATTTTGATGGCAATTTATTTTTGCTAAAAACTGTTCTGAAGTTTTGTTTTACACCTTGTTGCTTAACCCGTTTCATTATATCCAGATTAGAGAGGCTCCTTTTTTAAAGCTTTTTGTTACGAATGGATACTTTTGTACGGTCTAATTTGCCAATCTACTAACAGCTGTAATCAGGGCTTTATATGACTGTAATTAATTCTTAGCCAAACATTTGTATGATAAAATGGTGTTATTCAACTTATTCTTATTCAACGTGGGATGATGAGGTCATTCCAATAAATCTTTTATTTGCAAAAAAACATATTAAAACATAGAAACAAGTTTTTCATTATTTGTGTTGAAAAGAAATATGAAAAGATCGGACAAGGAAAGTAGAATTCAAGGAGGACAGTCAACCACAAAACACAGAAACAAAGACGCAAACAGACAAACAAGAAGGCAAAAGTAATAATAAAAGTAAACGACATCACAAACACAAAAGGGTTGACAATAGGGCTACCGCCTTCGAACGGTCAGTGGCAAAGTAGGCCACTGGGGCTTTAAACCGGTTCTAGGGTGCACCAAACCTCACACTTACCCTACCGTCATCCCATTAAAACAGGACAGTGTAAATAAAGAAATCCCCGCCATGTTCTAATCCCTAACCAACAAGGCAGCATCAGTAGGCAAAATAAGTAAAACACAAAAATGCTCGTGTAAATATAATACAAAAAAAACAATAGCCTAGAAATCCACAATGAAGGTACTCAATGACTTGGCAGAAGTCACAGCAACAAGAGAATAAACCATTAATGGCCCGACAAGAAAGAACATAGGGGTCACAGTTTTACATAGATTGATATACAAAAAAACAATAGCCTAGAAAGCCACAATGAAGGTACTCAATGACTTGGCAGAAGCCAGAGCAGTAAGAGAATACACCATTTAGGGCACGACAGGAAAGATCATGGACAAACATCGAACGCCATCGTCCCAGTGGGCTTTAGGTAGGCGTCATCAGTCCACAGCCTGTCCGGTCATCGTACAATTAAAGAGGAAAGCATAGTGGCGAACTGTAAAAGGGTCCACCACCAAGCATGCAGTACGTTGCAAAATGATAGGGTCATAACCTCTTTTGATGAACTTTTTAACAAGTTTAACAAAGATAGTATGAAAGTGATCATGACCAAGAATCTTACGAAGTTTGTAAATCACATCACCATAGAAGTCAGGTTATGATAGACCTTGTCGCAGAAGAGTCCTTAAATTACTTTTATATTTGGAAAGAAAATCAGGGTTACGATAATAAAATTTTGCAAAAGTTTTACAAAGTTTGTGGTAACGGTAACCCTGATTGAGTAGCTTTTTATTTATACAAAGATTACGAATATTAAAGTCCTCAATTCGAGTACAAGCTCTTGAAAAACGAATAAGTTGAGACACATACACCCCATAATAAGTTGCTCGGGGAACATCTCCATCCAAGTGGAGGTAATTAACATAAAATTATCTCTCTTGTCATAGATTTTGCTAATTATTTCACCATTTTCAATCGAGATATCTAAATCAAGAAAAGAAGCGTTATTATCAGATGTATTAGCTTTATTAAGCTGAAGTTCTATGAGGATAAATATTATCAATCATAGCTGGAAAGAAAGGGTTGTCAATGTTCAGTATGTCATCCAGATACCGAGAGGTGTCATTAAAAGCTTCAATAACATCTGCCTGGGTATCTGGTGAAAGACACAACAGAAAATCTCTTTCATAACAAAATAAAAACAAATCTGCGACAAGTGGTGCACAGTTCGTACCCATAGGGATACCAACAATTTGTCTATAAACGGCGGTACCATACCTGAAGAAAATATTATCTAATAGGAAGATGAGTGCTTCACAAACTTCATACCAAGTCCACATAGTATAATTGTCTAAACTGCCGGTAGTAAAAAACGCTTTAATATTATTACATGCCAAAAATGTAGTATTTTCTCTAGAGAATGTTTTTAGAATAAGAGAAATTAGCTTGTCTTTAATAAGGTGATGTGGTAAGGTTGTATATAGTGTAGAGAAGTCATAAGTACTTATTGATGAAACATGACCTTTATTGAAAATTTTATCAAGAACGTCTCCTGATTTTTTTATAGACCAATATAAATTAATCCCAGAGTTTTTATAAGTTTTATCACAATATAGTTTAACGTGATCTTTAACGGCAGTAAGACAACAAGGTAAAAGTTTGGAGATGTTTGTTGTGCTGCAGGCACTAGAATTAGAAATAAAGCGAGCCTTATACGGCTTTTTATGTAATTTAGGAACCCAGTACATGGTAGGCAGTTTATTTTGCTTATCGTTTACACCAGCCTTGAAAGTAGTGCACCGAGTGATATGTGCGGAAACAACATCATCCTCAGTAGAATTAACTGGAGTATACCAATTGGTACTGCCGAGTTCCAGAGATAAAACATTGACGTAATGTAGGCGTCAAACAATAATTACATTTTTAGCTGATATATCTGCAGGAACTAAAACAAATTTATTATGAAATTCCTGAATTCCCGATTTACGAAAGGAAAACCTAGGTCTCGGAGGTAGTAAAGAGGGGTTAGCATTATAAAAGTTAATACGTGTATCTATAATTTTAAGAATTGACTTTTTCCAAGTAGAAAGCGAGTTTGGGTCCGCATGTTCTCTACAACACCATTTTATACTAAAATCTTCAATGGAGTGGGCGATCTGGGCACGACAGGCATTAAAATCAATAGTTGAAGGTAATCTATATTTAGGACCTTTCGAAAACAGATGCCGAAGACGTTTATCAACAATATCAAAATTACCAGTGATGTCATGACCTGCTGGAGCATAGCAAAATTTTGATGTGTTGCATTCACATTCCTTAGGAGTATTATGTACTATATCAAGGTCAAATCTATTTTGTTGTAGTTGAAAATAATATTTCTAATAGGCTTTTTATACTTGTAACAAATTACAGGACTTTCGGAATTTTTGAAATATTTTGGGATAGAATCAACTACATGAGTATCCCGAAAAATACTAGGCATGCCAATGAAATCAATACCTTTATTAATTTATAGTAGTTTTAGAAAATGCCTGACGTGATCAGACTCCTTGTCAATATGGGGTCGGAGAACATGTTGTGTGTAGCTTTAAACTATGGAAGCAGTGTTATACAAGGGATCTGTACGAATAAAAATTGTGTCGGTTTCCTCGTCGATCAACTTTAGTGAAGAAATGGACAAAGAGGTAAGCCGTGAAAGCACATAGAGTGCTTTCCAGATGTTTAAAAATAGTATGTAAATCAGCGACAGAAATAATTACACAGGATTTACGTTTGATGTTACCACTACGCCTAAGACCATGAGACCTAGATTTACGCTTTCGAATAGAAAATATAGAAAAATGTCAATATTAGGATCTTTAGAAATATTTCCTTCTTGATAAATATTGTCATTAAGGCCGAGTGGATAAGGTGTCTGTAAGTTTTTCATCCACTTCAGTTTTGCAATATGTCTAGCTTTGAAGCTTTTAGTAGCATTATTATCAAAAAATATATATTCAACCAGTTGAACAGTTACGTAATTAAAATTATGACCTGATTGACGAAAGTGTTGGTACAAGTAATTTTTTAACATTTTAGGATTACTTGCATTATATTTGTGTTCACGAAATCGAACTTTTAAGGATCGACCTGTTTGTCCAACATATTGTATACCGCAACGTGGTGCATTTTAAGTCAGAACATAAATGACGTGAGTAGTACGTCAATCAACATTAGAAGCTAGACATACATTAAACAATCTACCATTAACAGCTGATTTAATGGTGGATTTGCACGATAAATAATTGCAACAACAGCACCTCTTAGCATTGCACTTATTAATAGAGGGAAACACCCTGCGTCTTGAATGAACTAAATGATTTCTGAAAAGAGACTTTATATGGTATTTCCTCAAAACAGGTAATCCTAGAGGAGTTACAGAAACTTTTGAGCCATTATGAAAAATCCTAGTAATATTATTAAAAGGAACATGAAACGAGGTTGCCGAATGAAGATTTAAAGGTGTAAAGCGTACATATGGTTTAGTTCTAAGAAATGAAGAGTTATTTTGTGGAATTTGTATTGATGACGCAGAGTGTAACCGAAGAGGGGAAAGATTTATTTTTAAAGTTTTAACTAAAAGGCTCATAATTGTTTTTAATATTATATAAATAATGGTGAAAACAAATTCAATATGTCTGAGAAAGTAAATGCGGTCGTTGCCAAAGGTCCACTCTCATACTCTTTAATATAGCACAGTAGCGAGGCGGCAGTAAAACGTCTCCCCGCTCTTGCAATCAGGACTGTTATTCATTCGATCTTTGGAGATCGCTGAGCCCGATACTTATATTTCCGATACTTATATTTTGATATCGGTGGTACGTTTTCAAATGTTTACGTTTTCTTACTTACATTTCGATTCGGTGGCTCCACTACTCCGGCCAATAAAGGCTCTATGTATTATTTAACCATCCATAGAATATGTTGTCTGCTTTTTAATTTAGTTTTTTTACTGTTAATTTAGTTTTTTGCTTCATAACCGCTGCTCCCAGCTAAATTCCATTTTGTTTATTTCGATCTTCGGGGCATAGCACTTTGTTAGATACTGGGACCATACGCCGCTGGACATCGAATAATGACAGTAAATATAGCATGTCCACCGCCATATGCATGCCATCTTCGGGATGGTTAAAATTCTGTACTATTGATTTTATGAATATTGAGTTCTCCTAAACCCGGGACTAAAGGGCGAGAACGGTAGCAAGCATATTTCACTACCGTTCATGAACAGTCTCAATCAAACCGAGACTGCAATATTTCGTATTTATCGTGTTCAGTGTTTACAAAGGTAAACTCTTTTAGAATACACAAAATTGTTAAAATTAAATATGTTGACATTAAAATGTTATATTGAACTGTAAGGTGGTACAACCAACGTTTTTTTGATACTATGTATATATTATACAATCAATAATGTAAATAGTTATGCTCTGAATAAATACTTATTGCTTAGCTTAGAATATTAATATTGTATAATAAAGACATGTTTGAAGTTTACTGTATTTTATAACTTTTTAAACTGCTTTGTTGTATTTGACGATTTCGTAGTGTCCGCAACGAAAACATAAACATTCTTTATAGCTCAACTATGTTAAGAATTGTTTAAATACTGTAATTGTGTTTGTAGTTTATTTTAAAGAAGTCATCATTTTTTTCTGTTAGACACACATTTTGAGCACTTTGAGCATCAGGTATATTGAAATTGAAATTTAAAAGCACTACCGGTAGATATTGATGGAAATAATGTTTGAAAATTCCTTAATAAAAAATTCAATTAAAAGTTAACTATTTCTGAAAACATTTATATAAATGGACTCCTTAGTTTATTTTACAACTGAATTATTGTAAGATTTTTTTTTTTTTAGATAAGTCAAAATTTAGCACACAGAACGATTTTTGACGATTCATGGCATATTAGCGCAGTGATGAATAAGCGCTTGTTCATAAGCTGCATTTATAGCGGTGTTGCACTTAACATTACCTCTCATTAACAGACTCAATAAAACCGAGTCTGCTACTTTTATATCTTGTTTGTGTTTGTTGCTTTCAAGGGATCCCCTTTTCAGTATTTATTGACATTCACACTAGCGTTTGTTTAGTGCTGTGTGGCGGCCGTAAAAGGTTGCCCCGACTACAAATCAGTAGTGTTATTACTTACTCGTCCTTTGGTATCATCAAGCCCAGTCTGTGTGGCTTTAAAGTAGAATATCAATTAAGACGGTGCAGGAGACGTGAGAGGTGTTTCCTATACGTGTTAACATCAATATTACTACGCCCGCTTTTAATCGACAAAACACGATCTAACCTGCCATTATGTAATGCGCCGTTGTGGGCATCTCTTGGAGCCCCAACCATGTCGACAACAAACTCGCCATGTGTAAGACATAATGACGTGTTCTCTACGAAGAAAAACGATGAACACTGACTGTCCTTGGTGCAATTCCTGGAACATGTAGTGTTCTTTATTTTAACTCTCTATTATGAGTAGATATGCGGCTGCATATAGAACTCTAGAAAGTGTGCTGCGGGATAAAATAGGTAAAACTATATCGAGCATTAGTCCGAGACTTAAGCGTACATGCCAGCATGAATATAAAGTATTTAATTTCATATATTGAGTTTATATTCTATTCAAGGTATTGTCTACGGTATAACAACAATATTTTGAAAGGATGTATGTAATCTAGTCATATAAGTATGACTATTCAATGTATATACTTGACATCAGCTCGCCTGTACATGTTGTTACTCCATCGCCAGTGTATCCATGATTACAAGCACACGTGAAGGATCCCTCAGTGTTTGTACAGGTAGCATTAGCATGACAGTTATCCGTATTGTCAGCGCATTCATCTACATCTAAAACTGAAAAATGATTCAAATAAGTAATAGCACATTTTGTTTATAATACCATCTGTTCGAATTTGGATATGCGACCTGGACTACTTGAGATATAACAAATGACAGGTTACGAGTTCTACCTGAACACTCATCGATATATGAAAATGAAGATATATTTTCTGAAATCTGATCAGGATCAATTCTTATAAACGAATCTTTCGAATTTTAATATTTTGTGTTAAATGTTAGCCTGTTTGCAATATAATGATTTATACATGGGTATTATAATAAACAAACTAAATTTGAACCTTTTTAGATGCATGCATAAAAACCATCGATTATATATATATATAAGGCCAATACGTGTGCATGTTGAAGCTAATTAAGGGCAATACGTGTGCATGTTGAAGCTAATTAAGGCCAATACGTTGCATGTTGAAGCTAATTAAGGGCAATACGTGTGCATGTTGAAGCTAATTAAGGGCAATACTGTGCATGTTGAAGCTAATTAAAGGCAATACGTGTGCATGTTGAAGCTAATTAATGGCCAATACGTGTGCATGTTGAAGCTAATTAAGGTCAATACGTGTGCATGTTGAAGCTTATTAATGGCAATACGTGTGCATGTTGAAGCTAATTAAGGGCAATACGTGTGCATGTTGAAGCTAATTAAGGCCAATACGTGTGCATGTTGAAGCTAATTAAGGGCAATACGTGCGCATGTTGAAGCTAATTAAGGCCAATACGTGTGCATGTTGAAGCTAATTAAGGCCAATACGTGTGCATGTTGAAGCTAATTAAGGGCAATACGTGTGCATGTTGAAGCTAATTAAGGGCAATACGTGTGCATGTTGAAGCTAATTAAGGGCAATACGTGTGCATGTTGAAGCTAATTAAGGGCAATACGTGTGCATGTTGAAGCTAATTAAGGGCAATACGTGTGCATGTTGAAGCTAATTAAGGGCAATACGTGTGCATGTTGAAGCTAATTAAGGGCAATACGTGTGCATGTTGAAGCTAATTAATAATTTGTGTTCATATCATCTGACTTGTTAGAGAATTTAGCAAACATATTTAGAAGTTAAATTTTATTGTTCGCTGAAGTATTACATATGTTTTGTTTACAGTTTTCATATTACATATATTTGCTTATTTTATGCTTTCAACGTTATGTATTTATATCAATATGTCTTCACATAACATCATCTAAACAAATACATACGTATATATGGATTAATAATTGATGTTTACAGTTTTATGAACACCCGATATCAAAAGTGTATGACGTTTATTTAAACAATATGAAAAATGAGAAAAAATGATCCTATAGAAATCACAGCACCCAAACTTAATGGCACCGTAGATAAACACTGTACACCAACAAAGACCAACAAAGAGCAAATTAACTATACAATGAAAAGGACAATACAAAAGGACAATACAAAACAATATTAATTGTACATAATTGATGGCATGTTTTATAACCGCAGTAATTTAATATGTTTATAACATAAATTCTGAAGGTAGGAGCAATGAATACGTATAAAATATTTCAGTTAGAACTATTCATTGCTCCTACCTTCCGAGACTTCTGTGACCTTACCAGCCCTTTTTACGATTCTGATATTTCATCTGACTGTAAAAGCCGCAAAAAAAAGAAGAAGGCTTTTAGGGTCAGAGAAGGCTCGGATTAAGTAGCCGTTAGATAAGTCAAAGTAGCACAGGAATATCCCTGCCTACCGCCTCTTAATGACACCCCTTCTGTTTCAGAGGTTAAATTATCGCAGCGCCACTACGCAATAAATGGCTGTGGAAGGTTCTGTGTATATCGGTAAGGTGTATGATACACCATGCACTAGCGGATACACGGCGCGCGCCCCCACTAAAAATTCCGGATCATACATGTATGTCCATGTTACTGTTGATAAAATATCAAACAATTTCGAGGCACGCCCTCAGTATAAAAAAAATTCTAGCTCGCTTCGCTCGCTCGACGCATTATGGTTATTGAGTGCTTTAATTAATGCACTACCGCAACCGTTTTATGAGGCTATGAGGCTAGAAACGGACCCAAAAATTGACCAAAGTCTTTCGCAACCCAACCCCCACCCCAGCTAAGCTGATATCCTGGATCCGCCCCTGCCATGTCACATGTGCTTGCACTTCATTTAGTCACGTGATTTAGTTCATTTAAGCTCGTATAAATTAAGGAACGTCCACGCTTAACGTGAATCATCGTTTTGTTTACCGCAGACTGGGTGCAGTATGAATAAATTATTATGTCTAGGAATACGCCATGATAAAATAAATAAATATGTAACGCATGTTCGTCACTTGCCAGCAGTCGCCATATTGTTTATCTTACAATTGAAGAGCTCGCTACCGCAAGGGTTGTCATTTCTTGAAAATAGTTCAATATGGCGTCGACTACTCTCCGAGTGACGGAATCCGAAGAGGCAGTTCCGATTGCATACTACGGTGTTTTAACGGTTACAGAAACCGATAAGAAAGACTAGTCCTCAATCGGAACAGCATTGTATAGACCACACTAGCCTGGTTCCCTGGCCTCCCACAATGATTTGCAAAGCATTGTTGGAGGTCAGGTAACTAGGCTAAGACCACACCGTACAAAGGCAATCTCGATGTCCGTTCTCTAACATCTATAACAATTTGGCAATTTCCGGTTGTACGGTAACTGCATGATATATTTTCCAATCGTTCATGGGTATCCGGTGAAGATCGGAAATTCCAACACGAAGTAAAATTTGTTTTTATCGGGATTCCAACACGAGGTATAATTGATTTTATTGGAATCGAGGTTCAGCCGAGGTTCCGATTAAAACTGCTATACCGAAGGTTGAAATTCTCTACTTGGACAGGATACCCATGATTGATTATTTTTCTTGTAAATCATTGACATTGTGTGGTTGACGTTGCCAATTACTGACGTTTGTCATGTTCTCTTACACAGTGACTAATTCAGCTATTGACGTTATTAACGTCATTGTGGATAATTATGACTTTTATCATTCCCGTATGGAATCCTGTTAGTGCCATCAACTTCTCGACCTGAACTAGAAAACTGTCGGCAAAGTATGCTGTCAAGTCATAGAAACTTAACTTTTAATGACAAAGCTAGTACAATACTTATAGGTTATTAGGTTTGTATTGGGATATATGCAAGAGTTCTTTTGCTTATTAATATTGCGCGACTTTAGGAACGCAATATTTATGCGCAAAAGAACGAGTGCATATACTCCAATATAAATCTAATAACCTTTTTATTGCATACGCATTGTTTAATTAGAGAGAATAACATAGGTTGTAACATTTAACTTTCACCAAAAACATTTATTTGAAACAATATATCGTCATTACATAATGGGAATTTTCACAATTAAATCAACATTGTTTACATCACGTGAGATACGTTCTTTGTCATGAACAGAAAAGTGCACCAATGGGATTTGTTCTACTAGGGAACAAATACTAATTATTTCAGGGGGTGGAAATCAGAGGTTATTATGAACGTGTAATTCTAACGCGTATACCTCTTTGCAGTGACCGCCAATTGGTCAGTATCGATCTGTTTTTGTGTTCTAAAAATCGGTATTTAATTGTTATCTCCAATCTACTTGTTGATAATACGCATCAAATATTAGTGTTGAATGCTTGTTACATTTCGGTATACCCTGCTTATGTTCGCAACGGCCGTATTGTGCTTCGATGTTGACAGATCGGAGAATGCAAAAGGTCAAAGGAACGACAACTCTGATTATTGATCGGAATTAGGAGTCGTGCAGGTTTGAACTTATTTAGACATAGAAAAATTATAAGTATGTGTAACATTATGTTTAAGAATAATATCCGACAGGTATTTAAGTGTATAACAACAGTTTTGAAACGGAAGTGTTTATTTCGATTCTTCTTTCATAGCCTAACAGAGGTCGACACTGTATGTGCTATTGCTTTTAAATGAAAGTTGATTCCAGCTTATTATTTTGTCATTTCTGTATCGAACACAAGTCGACAACAAGTCGACAATATTCTCGACAATATTCTCGACAATATTACAATATTGTATTAAAGGGGAATGTGCATGTCAATTGTTGGGTCATAGCCTAAAATAATTCTTTCCAAGTTAGTGGTACAGTGTTACAATTGGAAATCACGGTATTTAAATGCTATCTCGAAACCAATTGTTAATATGCATCAAGTGTTATTGAATGTGTGTGTCGATGGGCACATCAATTTCTTTTATATCATTCATCCAGGATGTTTTGGTCTTGTCATATATACACATTTAGATGACTAATATAATTATTCGAATAAAAAGTAAATAAAATAACGTTATATATGCATTTGTAAACTACTAAATGTGTTTGTTTTATCGTTGATAAAGCGGCCGGGACATGCTGGATGGTGAATGACCTTGCCAAGGCGGCGATATAACTTAGCTTCAGTCCTAGAAAAATATTATAGTAACAGTTTTGTTTAAATAATGTACGAGAGGTAGGTATAATATCTGAGTAAGAACTTGAGGTGTTTATTTCCATTTGTCTGGAATAGCCTAACATAAGTATGGCATTATATAGGGTGGCATTGCAAGCGCAAGGCTATCGCGTCAGAATGTTGCAATAGTGTCAAACGGAAGTGTTGATGTCAATTTCTGTCGCGTCAGAATGTTGCAATAGTGTCAAACGGAAGTGTTGATGTCGATTTCTGTCGCGTCAGAATGTTGCAATAGTGTCAAACAAAAGTGTTGATGTCGATTTCTGGGACATAGCCTAACATTATTCTAGAAAAAAACACAAAAAAACAACATATATATATATAATGTTCTGTTATTGCATATTAAATCTGGTAAATTTATTGAAACTCACGACATTATTAAGGATTCATAGGGGGAAAGTAAAAAAAATAAAAATAAATAAATAACAAAATAAAAAATAAATAAATATATATATATAACAATATATAAACCTTATCAAATATATAAACCTATCATGTCTTACTGGAGTAGCATCATTAAACCATTTGCCACTGGTTTCATGCCAAAAATGGTATTGAAAAGTCCATATTCTCGGTGGAGAGGGACAAAAGAAGTGCAAGATAGAGTGGATCTGAAGATAATGGTTCTAACCGCACTCTAGCACTTTTGACCAAGTAACATTGGTCCCGTGGCATTACTGGGAACAATGGACATACAATCTGCATTTAAATGGTTGCAAATCAATTTCTTAGCTTTTGAGTTGTTGAGTTATAAAATATTTTATAGTCGTAATGAATATGATAGTTTTATATTGTGCTTTAATTTTCTGTATTTGCTTTACCTTCACAGGGATAAATTACGGGTTCAAACATGTTTTTGTTTATATAAATTTGTCAGGTGTTTTTCATTTTAACAATTTATTTCAGTAAACAGTTTTGCCGAAAATACAGTCTAAGCCCATGATTTATGTAAAGCCACTTGGTTTACAGCGGGATTTCGTGGTATCTTTGTGGGAAAATGTTTAATTGTGTGATGCTGATCATGGAAAGTCAACCAGGATCAGAATGTGTAAGGCGAAGACCCAGACAGTGAGTGTGGTAGCCAACTGGGATCGCAAATTTGTGGCTAAATGAACAGATGTCACAACGCTAAGGGAACAGGGCTCATTTTTAGACACTTTATTATGGCTTTTAATTCAATTAAAAACTACAGCAACAACAACAGATAACAAAAACAAAGAACATACATTATTTCTATTCACTTTAGAGACATATGCACTTTCTACAGTGGGTGTCGGCAACTGGCCTAGAATTAAAGTGAATTAAATTAAATTGGGTTTTAAGGTGCACCAACACATGAAAGGTTATATGGCGCCTAACATGAATGAATTAAAGTGAACCATATTCTTAGTGTGTATAAAGTGGTACGCTTTTTGTTGTCGCAGTTATAACAAACCGGTATAAATTGTCACTTTTTACGCTTGGAGTATGCAAATGCATGAATGTTGGTTAATGAATATACTAACTTTACACCAGGAGTCTGAAAATGGCTGAAAACGGTATATACTACCCGTTATGTTATTTTACACCAAGAGTGTGAGTATGTCGATGAGCATGTAATTAATATGTCGTCAGTACTTAGATATCTCCGCCCTAGTGTTTATTTCAAAGTATATTGACAATAGGTTATAATACAACTGCATGTGCTTTATTATTGCCAACTGGCGGCGTGTTGATTGCAGGTCTATGCTATTGTTCTTTTGTCAAATTGATGATAGATATAGGTCACAGTTTGTTTTGCTTATTACAGATATGTTTTACTTATTGCTGTGTCTGCTGCTGCTATAACAGTATAATGTCCTAAACTTTTTCGTCTAGCAGTCAGCTTTACACATTTATTCTGTTTGCGTACACTGATCTTTTCATTCAGTGGCTGTTGTTTTTATACAGAGTAGTGGCTGATGCTGTTTCAATTATAATTAGATCTCTGTGTTAAAGGTTATTCTACGCCATACCTTGCACTTCATATTGTCACCACCACGATGTCGAAAGGCCAATCAACAGTGTTCCTATGTCGAATAACTGGGTACCGGACATGCGGTTGCGAGATGTACCATAGAGACCTTCAGTAGTTGGTATCATATGTTAAGCTCTCCATTTACAGTTTGCTAGTATAAATGATAGCCATGAACAAACATTTAGACCTGGTTTATGAACTAAGTTAATTGCAGGCCAGACTCGTACTATGAAAGCCAAAGTGAATATGTCGCACGGAACTGTATACATTTGGGCTCCTGCCGTTTTTGATCGAAGAGTTTATGGATATTTAGTTTTCTATTGTGAATGTCAAAGTAGGCCTATAACACTTATTTTGTGTTGAATTTGGAAATATATATTGAACTGCTTAATTTCTTGCCAATGCATGTATATAGTGGCATTTCATTGTTCAGGAACAAGGAAGTATATGATGCTTTGTTGCCTGGTACTTTATATTTCTATTAAGAATGATAAATAGTGGGGCCTGCCCCCGCATTAATTAACTTGGGGCTTTTAAATTAATCCTAGCGAAGCAAAAGTCGATGTTTTTATGTTAAATATTGAAATCTTATAAAAGTTCATTTGTTTGTTGTTTTTAAGACAATGCTGTATTGGGATGATGTACACTTATTTTATCAAGGCAAGCCTTGTTTGTGAATGGTTTACAACAAGGAGTTCAATGTTTATAAGTTAAATTGAAGAAATTATACATTCAACCTTTAAGCTTGGCTGTGGCTTGGCAATCGTATAGTTATTTTTTTTATATTTAACCTATTTGGGTTATATTAAGCTTGATCGCAACAAACTGTTGTTGAGCCTTTTTGTAACTTTTATAAATTATTTATAAATTATGACATGACACAATCGTTTTATTGGTTGAAGTATGTCTGTTATACCTCTTTGGAGGTTTTTGTTTGTGCTTTTTGTAGCGTTTTGTATATGACATGACACAATCGCTTCATTGGTTGAAGTATGTCTGTTATACCTCTTTGGAGTTTTTTTGGTTGATTTTTAAAGTTTTTTGATTTTGTTTATGTATATGACATAACACAATCGCTTCATTGGTTGAAGTACGTCTGTCATACCTCTTTGGAGGTTTTTATTATCTAAGCTGTGTTCCGCTTCCCCCATGTTTGGCGGTGCCACGCGGCGTGTGGCATGACACAATCGCTTCATTGGTTGAAGTATGTCTGTTATGCCTCTTTGGAGGTTTTTTGGTTGATTTTTAAAGTTTTTTGATTTTGTTTATGTATATGACATAACACAATCGCTTCATTGGTTGAAGTATGTCTGTTATACCTCTTTGGAGGTGTTTTGGTTGACTTTTTGATTTTATATATGACATGACATAATCGCTTTATTGGTTGAAGTACGTCTGTCATAATTCTTTGGATTTTTTTTTGATTTTTTTTATTATTATCTAAGATGTGTTCCGCTTCCCCCTTGTTTGGCGGTGCCACGGCGGTATTTCGCGGACACAGCATAGTGTAGTTAAAATATTCTAAGAACTTTGTTATTTTCTATGCAAGAAGTTTTTAATTTTAAGACTTGTCTTGTGAACATCAGTTCCCAGGGTTTACACTGTACAGTATTCTAAAAACTTTGTTATTTTCTATGCAAGAAGTTTTTAATTTTAAGACTTGTCTTTGTGAACATCTGTTCCCAGGGTTTACACTGTACAGTGGTCAGTTACAATTTAAACTTAGTTTGGACTATGAACATTGGATTTACCTGAAATGTTCCAACTTGATTAACTTCACATTTTATTTTACACTATATGTTGTTGAAGCCATGGCCAGCTTATTCCAATAAATATAAACTAGTAACATTTTGTTTTATTTGTAACCCATCTTAAATAATGGGATTTGTTCTACTTGGGAACAAATACTAATTATTTCAGGGGGTGGAAATCAGAGGTTATTATGAACGTGTACTTCTAACGCGTACACCTCTTTGCAGTGACCGCCAATTGGTCAGTATCGATCTGTTTTTGTGTTCTAAAAATCGGTATTTAATTGTTATCTCCAAACTAACCCACCCACCCTCCCCAGTGTTTGTTGTTTATATTGTATTTGGTACAAGTGTCTTTGGTTTGTTGTGTATATATTTCAGTGGAAAGCATGAGGAGATGAGATGCCTAGTGGTCTGTCGTCGTCGTCATGGCTTCATCCGAATCTCGTTTGCCCAATTGCGGTGGTATACATTGGTGCAATCTTTGGAGATACAGCTACAAGAAGTCTTCAAATACTACTATTGACGGTGCAAGACGTTGTGGTATCGATGCATGAGGAGATGAGATGCCTAGTGGTCTGTCGTCGTCGTCATGGCTTCATCCGGATCTCGTTTGCGTTGTTCCACATTGGTGCAATCTTTGGGGATACACCTACACGAAGTTCTCAAATACTACTATTGACGGTGCAATACGTTGTGGTATCGGAACGCGAAGAACTTTAAAATCATCTATGAACTTTGTGTCGCGGTATTTCGCGGACACAGCATAGTGTAGTTAAAATATTCTAAGAACTTTGTTATTTTCTATGCAAGAAGTTTCTAATTTTAAGACTTGTCTTTGTGAACATCTGTTCCCAGGGTTTACACTGTACAGTATTCTAAGAACTTTGTTATTTTCTATGCAAGAAGTTTTTAATTTTAAGACTTGTCTTTGTGAACATCTGTTCCCAGGGTTTACACTGTACAGTGGTCAGTTACAATTTAAACTTAGTTTGGACTATGAACATTGGATTTACCTGAAATTTTCCAATTTGATTAACTTCACATTTTATTTTACACATATATGTTGTTAAAGCCATGGCCAGCTTATTCCAATAAATATAAACTAGTAACATTTTGTTTTATTTGTAACCCATCTTAAATAATCACGAACAAGTATACATTACACACCCAATATGACTTTACTACACGTCAATATTTCCTGTTACACTAAAAGTAAATGGAGCTTGTAAATGCGTTTGCAATAATTGCATTTATGAGTAATTTGGATGTTTATATATGCATGTGGTGCCACCAAATTAAGGTATGATGCAATAAATGCACCAAATTGCCTTGTAAATCAGATTTGTGCATGCAAATCAGCATATTTTGCATTTAAAGAGCACTTTTGAGGACTAAATCTCTTGATTTCTTCATGTTGATTGACTTTTTTAAGCATTTTATCCATTAGACCAAGTACAGATATGCCCAATGCCATCTTATATAACATGTAAAGAAAGGTAAAACTGTGAAAATTGTTACAGATTTTGACGCTGTCGACCGCTGTGTTTATTTTTGAAACGCCCATATATTGATCGACACTTAGCGGACCCGCCAAAATATATTCGCCAAAATGTATGATTTTGGATGCGTTGTATTATAGGTTTTGCCATAATAGTAGCTTTTAAAATTCACTCTCAGGGGTTCTAATAGGCACACAGGTGAAAGCTTAAACAATAGTGTGCAGGACTGAATGAGATTTGTTTTACTTCCGGTAAACTTCAATAGCTAAAAGCACGAGTATTTCTCTGATGTACAATTCTTAGTCTAGATAATCTGCGACGCTTGCTTGTGTTCAAGACAAACGTCTAGAACAGTTCTCCTAAACAAAGTTTGACCTTTGCCGAGATTTCGGTATCGTTTCTGATTGGCTGACAGGTGCGTAGCTACGAATAGACCCTGTAGGCCCTGCCTATTACCGAATGTGAACGCATGCTAGGTGGATCCGATGGCTTGCATGAACGGCGATTATTGTGTTTATCAATAAGTGAAAGTGTGCATGAATACCATTATAGTATATTTTCTGGCTATACAAATTATTGTATTGGCTAAATTTCTCGAAAAATGGAACTTTTAAGCAAATTATTTTAATACATGCATTTTGTTTCAGTCTCATGCACAACAAATAATATGTTTTCTGAAAATACATACTGATAAATACCTATTAAAAGTAACAACAACACCAAAATCAAGACTTATTTTTATCAAGTTCATTTACCTGATCATTCATTATCTTATGCAAATCATGTTTGCATGACGTCCTTGATATTAAATATAGTGATGTATAAATAAAAGTGTTTGTGGTGTGCGCGTGCACTCGTGCACATGTGTGCATTTATGAAGTGCGTTTGAATATGCACCAACAAAGAAACAATGTCATTTGACACCATAAGGAAAGAACATTCAAGTGTGGACCGAGATATGGAATGCACAACGTACATACAGAGCTTTCTCACCCACATAACCGTCGAGTCAATTCGGGTTCTGACTGTTGCAAAACGCAAGACAGACGTTGGTCTTATTCTGGTCTTCAACTTTAAGTTTTCAAACTGTTGAATATGACAAGATACTTGCCAAATATTTTAGTCACAATCATTATTTTGAGAACTGAAAATGATTTAAGATATGATATAATCTCGTTATAGTTTGCTTTTTTGGATAATTATTCTGAAGATAAAACAATCTCTTGTACCCAGGTCTTTTCAAATTGCGCTTAAAGGTATGCATTTAAGGATGCACTATATGTCGCATTATTAACGTCGCTCTATTAATTTAAAACCAGACATATCAAATTATACGTCTGGATAAGACAGTTTTACATATTCAAAAGATAGTCAGTCAACTGATATTTTACAATATTTCATCTACGCAGTTTGAATAGTAGGTATTTCTCTCCCTCAGGTTGCAGTATAAATTATTCATATGGATATGAACGCGATATCACGTTTTAATAATAATATATAATGGAGAGGTTATGATTACATAAGCTTTCTGCCTGATATAAGGCTTATTTATTTTCAATCTTAATTCTTTAAGAACATAAACAACTGATATAGTTTACCGTCTAGTATTTATGACGTCATTGAACATATCAGACGGTTTATTTCCTGTCTGTAAACGAGTTTACAGCCATGTTTTAAAATTATCTTTGACTGAAATGTACCCATTGTGTATGATGTTGATATTGTAAACCCGTTGCGACAGGATGTTCCTGTAAATTGTGTAAACAATTAAAACCAGTTGTGTGTTAAATAAGAAGCATGCATAAATGCCTGTACATATATTCATCCGAACATCCACCCATCAGAACGTCTGTATGTGTTTATGTCTGTCCATCTCCATTCAGTCGCAGCGTACTATAATGTCTTATGGTGTTACCGATCTTACATCAACTCTTACATGTAATCTTAAAAAACAGTCAAGAGTTTGAGTTATGATCAATATGTTTTTAAAGGGACACATGTCTTTAAAAAGAACACATGCCTTTGGACTTATGTATGGTCTGGATATGTAAAATGCCAAAAAAAGTTTATTAGTCTGGATATAACAAAACCGACACACTGCTGTTCCAGATGTGATCGTTATTAGTTATTATAGGACTGAAATGCTGTTAGATTTTAAATGTTGCATACGGTATGTCCTTCCACTCCCCACCCCCACCTTCCTCTCATATTTTATTACATTCTCAATCGTTTCAAAATGTTAAATCGTTCAGTTTTGAAATGGACATTTTGTGTACGGAAGTGAAATTTGTGTACAAACAAGTATATCGACAGGGGTTAAGACGTTTGATTTTCAGGACTTCACATGGATAGTTGAAGGAAAAAAGTTCCAGATATGTGTACCTTAGTGTTGGAATAAATGACAACGACTCGAAAACAGTGTATTTTGTTCTATTCTCAATGTACTGAAATATTACCAAACCGAGCCCGTATAGACCACACTAGCCTGGTTCCCTGGCCTCCCACACTGATTTGCAAAGCATTGTGGACTAGGTAACCAGACTAAGACCACACCGTACAAAGGCAATCTCGATATCCGTTCGCTAACATCTATAACAGTTTGGCAATTTCCGGTTGTACGGTAACTGCATGATATATTTTCCAATCGTTCATGGGTATCCGGTGAATATGGGGAACCCCAACACGAAGTATAATTTGTTTTTATCGGGATTCCAACACGAGGTATAATTCATTTTATTGGAATCGAGGTTCTGCCGAGGTTGCGATTAAAACAGCTATACCGAGGGTTGGAATTGTCTACCTGGACCGGATACCCATGATTGATTATTTTTCTTGCAAATCATTGACATTGTGTGGTTGACGTTGCCAATTACTAACATTTGCCATATTCTCTTACACAGTGACTCATTCAGCTATTGTCGTTATTAACGTCATTGTGGATAATTATGACTTTTATCATTCCCGTACGGAATTCTGTTAGTGCCATCAACTTCTCGACCTGATGTTCACATGACAACTAGAAAACTGTAGGCAAAGTATGCTGTCCAGTCATAGAAATTTAACTTTTAATGACAAAGCTAGTACAATACTTATAGGTTAGTAGGTTTGTATTGTAATATATGCACGAGTTATTTTTTGCGACTATTTATGCGCAAAAGAACGAGTGCATAATCTAATAACCATTGTATTGCATACGCATTTTTTAATTAGAGAGAATAACATAGGTTGTAACATTTAACTTTCACCAAAAACATTTATTTGTAACAAACATATTGTCATTGCATAATGGGAATTTTCGCAATGAAATCAACATTGTTTGCATCACGTGACATACTTTCTTTGTCATGAACAGAAAAGTGAACCAATCACGAACAAGTATACATTACACACCCAATATGACTTTACTACACGTCAATATTTTCTGTTACACTAAATGTAAACGGAGCTTGTTAATGCGTTTGCAATAATTGCATGTATGAGTAATTGGGATGTTTATATATGCATGTGGTGCCACCAAATTAAGGTATGATGCAACAAATGCACCACATTGCCTTGTAAATCAGATTTTTGCCTGCAAATCAGCATATTTTGCATTTAAAGAGCACTTTTGTGGACTAAATCTCTTGATTTCTTCATGTTGATTGACTTTTTTAAGCATTTTATCCATTAGACGAAATACAGATATGCTCAAAGTCATAACATGTAAAGAAAGGTAAAACTGTGAAAACACAATGTCAATGATTTGCAAGAAAAATAATCAATCATGGGTATCCGGCCCAGGTAGAGAATTCCAACCCTCGGTATAGCTGTTTTAATCGCAACCTCGGCTGAACCTCGATTCTAATAAAATCAATTATACCTCGTGTTGGAATCCCAATAAAAACAAATTATACTTCGTGTTGGAATTCCCGATCTTCACCGGATACCTATGAACGATTGGAAAATATATCATGCAGTTACCGTACAACCGGAAATTGCCAAACTGTTATAGATGTTAGCGAACGGATATCGAGATTGCCTTTGTACGGTGTGGTCTTAGTCTGGTTACCTGGCCCACAATGCTTTGCAAATCATTGTGGGAGGCCAGGGAATTAGGCTAGTGTGGTCTATACGGGCTCGGTTTGGTAATATTTCAGTACATTGAGAATAGAACAAAATACACTGTTTTCGAGTCGTTGTCATTTATTTAATTAGGCTAGTGTTGTCTATACGAGGCAGTTCGGATTGGTGACTAGTCTTTCTTATCGGTTTCCGTACAGTTAAAACAGCGTATTATGCTTCCTCGGATTCCGTCACTCGGAGAGTACTAGCCTGGTTCCCTGGCCTCTCACATTGCTTTGCACAGTAGGCCAGGTATTCACTGTCGAATCATACAATTCAAGATGGCTGCCCGTGCAGAACATCCTATTGAAAAGATAATAGGATGTAAACATTGACGGATGGGGAATTATTCTACTGTGTCATGGCGGACATTTTGATGGATTTCATTACGGAAACATATTTTAAAATTGACTGTGCGCTAGTTTTGTTGTGATACAGCCTTAATAATCGTCAAATCAACTATGACTGTGTGTGTGTTGTGTAAAAGATGGGTGGGGTATGATTTGTAAACATAGACTGATCGGGAATTATTTTACTGTGTCATGGCGGATATTTTGATGGATGTCGTCACATAATAATATTTTTAAATGAATGCTACTGCTTTCTGTTCATGATACAGCGTTTAATAAGGTATATTCAGTATAACAATATGCCTCTGTATACGAACAGTAGCAGCCTAGCAGGTGAGAGTTTAATCCATTCCTTCTCTGACCTTACGAGCCCTTTTTACGATTTTGATATTTAATCTGGCTGTGTATGCTAAATAGCCAAAAAAGAAAGAAAAAAAGAAAGGCTTTCAGGGCCAGAGAAGGCTCGGACTAGTGTGAATTGTGTCGTCACTAATTGTATGCTATACTATTTACGAAAACATAGTATAAAATGGGCCGTGTGATCGTTTTGGTGTGTTACAGCGTTAATGTTTTCAAATCAACTACGATTGTGTGTTTTATGTAAACATAGACCGAATTATTCTACTGTGTCTACCTATCGTCCATTAATTCCAAACCCCTGCATTAATGTTGTCATGGCGAATATTTGAAAACGGAAACAGAATATTTTAGAATGTATTAGAAATATTTATTATTTTATTGTCGTAATATTTATAACAATGTGAACATGACAATGAACATGTTTTAAAATTGGCCGGATGGTTGTTTTATTGTGATACAACGACTATGTTGTCAAATCAACAATAACTTAGTCACTACGTGTACAAAGAGTAAAAAATGGGGCGGTGTTGGGAGGATGGGGAAGGCGTGTGTATGTTTTTTTAAATCATTTTCAATACAGTAACAGGTTAGAATAGGTTATATATGACGGTTATTTTTTATTTTTTATTGTTTTGGTTGTGGGGGCAGATCACTCCCTTTTCCTCGATGGAACCAGTACTGTACACCTCCAGCTGTCCGTAAGAATCGACACTTCATCACTTATAAGTCGAGCTCAAAGTGGGATTCGAACCCACAGTGGTGAGAGGCAAGAAGGATGCAACGTCGTTAATCTCTCGGCCACGGAGACGCTGGTAATGTTACTGTTATAGGACAACTAGTAACGGGAAAATGGTGATGCGTTCATATGTAAAAAAAGGCACCCAGACGTCAAATAAATCAGACAAGGGAGAGGAGGTGGGGACCCATTTGTAAACGTGGTCCTCCTACAGAAACAACACCAAAATATGTGATATTAAACTAAATGTATAAATACCTTGTTAAAACAAAAAAAAATTATTCAGAAATTAAAATAATTTGGTACATTTTAGATAAATTGTCTTCTATGAATGTATTAAAATCAATATTGACAAAGTAAGAGGGGGAAATGTTGTTTCCAAAAATAATAAATGTAGTTGTGAAAACAAGAGGCGCAAGAGGGCTTGTATCGCTCTACTGACTATAATTATGGTGAAAATGGTTGAGTGGGGTGAGTTGTGTGTGTGTGTGTGGGGGGTGGGGGGGGGGGGGGGGGGTGAGGCGGGGTGGATAGAAGGATTGTGTGTCAGATATGGCAATATCAAACTAGTTTTATATAAACTGTCTTCAATTACCAAGATATTGGGGAGGGATTTATTTGGCTCAAGTTTGGCTGGCTTTAAAACAAATCAAACTTTCGTTAGTAGAGGACCATAAGCTGAGTGTAAATACAAAATATTAAAATGTTGGCTCTTGTAATTTCAGAGAAGACGATTATTTAAGTTTGTCCAAATTTATAGTCTATATAAAACATGTGATCCCGGGGATAGGGCCACATTTGACTCCAGGGTCACCATTTGAACAAACTTGGTAGATGACCATAAGCTGATGGTAAATATGTAAATATTACTGACTATAATATCTCTTATAGTCAACGGTTATTGGAGGATACACTAGCTGTTTGAACTTATTGAGATTGAGTAAATTTCACGGTGCAGTTGTTCGGACATGTATACCGGCATTTCCCCACTTTTTATACTAAATTTTAACAGAGAGGTAATATGTTTTTTGAGCTTACAGTTAAAAACTGATATTTATTGAAATCAGACTCGCAGGATCTATGATTTTGTGATAATCCTGTTGCTCGTGATTTTATCTTCGATTAGGTTGTATTCGTTTCAGTTTATTCATACAGATGTTTACGTTGTTGCTGGATGCAAATAACGTTTTCTATTTCCCCTTATTTGCTCGGCCATTTTTGATTCTCGTCAGAACAATTTTTCTTTCAATTTTGTTAACATAAGCTTTATTTCGTCTCTTCCTTTGTTTATATTCTGTGAGATTCCTTTTCTAATTAATATAACTATAAATAAATAAAAACGTTCTCGTAAATTATTTAATTAATATTGCCGAAATGTGGAGTGACGTCATAGTTTCCCACGCGGTTAAGTTTTGCACTAAATAACCTGATCGATATATTCTCATCTTGTGTGGTTTATGAGTGACTTCATCAATATCGGGGTCGTTCTGCAATGGTTTGTAAACATTGCCAACTTCGTATTCTTTGTTTTTATTGAACAATGAGTGGGTAGTTTTTATTTTAATTGTACGAGTAATGCTTTTGGATACATTTCAATTGAATATTTGTACAGTAATGATGTATAAATAAAATTAAAAAATTAAAATAATAATAATAATATTCGATAAATTAGAAAATCATAATATATCGATCAATAAATGATAATAAAATAAAAAGGAAAATGTATATATATTCAGTATAAGTTGAATATAAATTAATAACAAACAAAAAATTAATTCTTTAAGAACATAATATACATAAAGAGATGAAGACTGCAAATAGGTATTGTAAAAAGTTTGTAGTATTGTTAGAATATATGTATACTTTTCTTTTTGCTAGGGTTTATACGTTGTACGTTTGTTTTGTTTTCATAATCACACTGCAAAATGCGTCGAGGAAACCGAGCCAGTTCTACTACTCTGCCGGTTCCCGTGGTTGATGCCCCCGTCCGGAAAAGTCAGCGCTTGCAGATTCAGCTGCCTAGGTCCTCGGGTACCAGTGGGCCTCCCCTGTTGGATGTACACATGTCTCCCAAGATTCAGCCGCCAAAGTCCTCAATAACCTGTGGGCCTCCCCAGTTGGATGTACATGTGTCTCCTTTGCCGCTGTCGGTGTTGACGCTTTACCAGCAGTGCCATTGGACTCGGATTTGCCAGGTACAGTAGACGTAGACCCGTCTATCTTCGAATTACCAAGCGTTCGTGCGGAACTTGGGTTCTCTGTATCCCATTCAGTTAAGTCTAAGCTTATAGCTGGCCAGTACATTGATCTTGCAAGTTTATGGGGAGACTCAAGTTCCCATGGACAAAGATAAACACTTGGTTATATCTCCACTTGGTGAGTTGATGGTAAAACCCACCAATCCCATGACAAAACAACTAAGTATTGGGACTTGGACCGATGCATTTTTGGTCTTTTCAAGCATCTATTTATCGGCTCATCCGCGAAAAGTCCAGGAATTGTTGAAATATATGAATGTCATTAGAACTGGGGCAAAGCGTCATGATGGTTTTGGATGGAAGCACTATGACCAACAATTTCGTCTTGCCGCTGACCCTTCAATGTCATGGGGGAAAATAGATTATGAGCTTTGGTTACTTTATATGTCCTCAAGTGGTCCAGCTGGTGCAAGTACCGGTTGTCATTTTGCCCAGAAAAGATGTTTTGATTTTAACTAGAGCCAGTGTTCTCGCCATGTGTGTTCATACAGTCATAAGTGCTTGTCATGTTCTGGTGATCATTCTTCTAGGTTGTGTTTTGACAGAAAACCAGAGGGAAATGTATGGCGCAGACCTGTGCGAGCCTCTGCACCCCAGGGCTCGCCCACTTTCTACCAGTCACAAAGACCCAGAAGTCAGTCCATCCGATTTATGGGCCCTAGGCCAAAGTCCTATTAATGTGTCGACATTACAGAACTACTTAGCTTTATATCCAAAGCGACACGATGCAAAATTATAAGCTGATGGATTCAATAATGGTTGAATAATGGGCTCACGACAAAAAATCAGATGCAAAAAATGTAAAGTCTGCATATCAGCATTTTCAAGCATTGAAATCAAAGATTGATAGAGAAATCGCTTTGGGGAGAATGATTGGTCCTTTCGATTCCCCTCCTGTGGCTAATCTAAAAGTGTCTCCAGTTGGTGTTGTGCCCAAGTCAGATGGCTCTTGGCCTTTGATAACTCATTTGTCTTACCCAGAAGGTAGCAGTGTTAATGACGGGATAAATGATGATCTTTGTACAGTAAAATAAACTTCATTTGACAAGGTGGTGGAAATTATTTTTAATCTTGGTAAATCTGCTTTAATGGCAAAAAAGGATGTTAAATCAGCTTTTCGGTTACTACCTATACATCCAGCGGATTTTCATTTGTTAGGTTTAAAAGTTGGAGAAAAGTTTTACATTGACAAATGTTTGCCTATGGGTTGCAGCATCTCTTGTGCTCTGTTTGAGAAGTTTCCTACTTTTTTACATTGGCTTGTCAGTTTTGCTTCGGGCTTTGTCACTCTTGACCATTTTCTTAATGACTATTTTCTCTGGGGAGCGTGGGTCTGATATATGTAATACATTAGTTTCAACCTTTACTCGGGTTAGTTCTGAAGTCCTACTACAGTTTTAGTCTTTCTGGGGCTGGAAATCGATTCAGATGAAATCGTCATTCGAATACCATTGCACAAAATTGAGAAGTTGATTCATATTATAAATAGTTTCCTTCATAAGAAAAAAGTCACTCTTAAGGAGCTTCAGTCTCTATTTGGAATGTTGTTTTGTTTTTGCCAAGCAGTAAGATCTAGTAGAGTATTTATAAGGCGTTTATATGATGCAATGTCTGGTCTACGTAAGCCGCATCATAAACGTAGGATTTCTTGCGAGCTTCGAGAAGACCTCGGCCTCTGGTTAACATTTCTAACAGGATTTAATGACATTTCTGTAACTCCAGACAGTTCTTGGTATGGTAGTGATACCTTGCAGCTGTTTACAGATAGCGCCGGTTCAGCAGAATTGGGTGCTGCTTGTTTCCTTCAAGGGAGGTGGTCATTTTTTCCTTAGCCAGTTAGCTGGCAAAAAAGTACCATTTTGAGGGACATTACTTTTCTAGAAATGGTTCCTGTGCTTCTTCCAATGTTTCTATTTGGAGCCATTCTGGCAAATAAAAAAATTATGTTAAGGATTGACAATGCAGCGCTGGTTCAGGTCATCAACAAGCAATCTTCAAAGTCACAGAGACTAATGCATCTGATCAAGCCCTTTGTCTTGCTGACCATGAAACACAATATATTGTTTAAAACCACTCAGATAATGTTATAGCTGATGCTATTTCTCGCAAACAGTGGACCAGATTTCGCCATGTAGCCCCGGAGGCCAGCAAGGAACCAGAGGTATTGCCTCCGGAGTTTCTTTCAATGATTTGCAAGGAGAAGCTACAATACTACTGAATGTGTCCTTAACGTCTAACACCATAGACTCGTATAATGTTGGCCTGAATAAATTCTGCTTGTTCAGGCGTCGTTACAGTTTACCTGATGTCTGGGCCCCCAGCATTAGAACACTTAACACACTTTATAGCTTGGCTGTCTTTGGAGGGTTTATCGTAATCAACTGCACGGTTATACACTACTTCCATTGGTTTTCAGTGTAACATTAAGGATGTCGAGGATGTCACAAAGAATTTCATCGTAGAGAAATTATTAGAAGGTTTTAGGCGAGTTTGGGAAAAACGGGATGCCCGTCTTCCAATTACAACAGCAATATTGTCGTCAGTACTAGTAAAATTGCATGTAGTTTGCACAAACACATATGAGTCCACTTTATTTAGCACAGCATTTACTTTGGCGTTTTGCGGCTTTTTTAGGGTTGGTGAACTAGCAGTCACAAAGGGGGCTCCGTTTGCCAATATCTTATCAATTGAGGACATTAGTTTGAGTTCCCAGAAAAGGACTCTTGCTGTACACGTTAGGTATTCAAAAACAGTTCGGTCGCGGCACCATTCCGAAATTCACAAGATCTGGAGGCACTTTGTGTCCAATATATGCCTTATAAAAGTTCCTTACGGTACGGCCTCATATACCGGGTCCTTTATTTTGTCATTTTGATGGGCGTCCATTGTTCCGTTACCAATTTTCAGCTGTTCTAAAAAAAATCATTAGCTTTTCTTGGCTATTCAAGATACAAATCACATTATTTCAGAATAGGGGCAGCTACTTTAGCCGCAAGTAGATGTTTCGTCCCAAAGTCTATTAAAGCAATGGGGAGATGGAGTTCTGAGGCATATAAAACTTATGTCACGTTATTAGCTAAATATTAACAATAACCAAGTCATTTTAGGTGATGAAACAATCTGGTGTCTGGGTTCATCGATTGTCAAGAAGGCGTTTTTGGTGGCGCGTACTAGACCAGATGGGCTCAATTTAGGACTTGCACGACTTCATGTAACAGTATGGTGGCAAGGCTATAGTGGTTTGGGTCTCCTAGACGTGCAGACCAAGATTCAGTACCTGGTGGAATATGGTCCAGTCCCCACCTACATTTTTCTGCACTGTGGGGGAAATGATTTAGGGAAATACCCATCAAAGGTTCTTAGAAAGCATGTTAAGCCTTTGACCGAGTTTTTTAGGGTTAATTTGCCTGATGTGGTCGTTATTTGGTCTCAAATACTTCCTAGTTTTTCATGGCGTTATTCTAACGACCCTGCTTGGCCAGAAAGCGGCTAAACAGTTATGCTGCTAAGGCGATAATATATATTGGGGGCCTTTATCTGCTACACCCAGACATTCAGGCTGATGATACCTGTCTTGAACATACTTTATGGGTAGGTAGCTTATTTGAAAAGGAAGATTGGGATTGCATTAAGGGTCACTGGGTTCAAGGTCAAGTACTAAAATTAGAAACTAGAAATGTGTCCATAGGACACGGATGCTCCCGGTATAAGTTACTAGAACTGAATTCGCCAAAAAAAAAATGAATTCAAAACATGGACCGTTTCAAAAGTTATTGAGCGAAATTGGGGCCCATAACTCCTGCATAAAATGAACAACAAATCGAACTTGACCTGTATTTTATAATTACACAGCTACACACCAAATATTAATTACAAACATAGACCCTATCAAAAGTTATTGAGCGGAAACCAATTTGTTGCAGAAAAAATTAAGTCGAAAAGGGGCCACAACTCCTGCATAAAATGAGCAACGTTGACCGAAATCGAACTCGACCTGTATTTTATAATTACAAATGACACACCAAATATGAATTCAGAGCATGGATCGTTTCAAAAGTTATTGAGCGGAAACAAATTTGTTGCAGAAAATTAAGTCGAAAAGGGGCCACAACTCCTGCATAAATTGATAACGTTGACCGAAATCGAACTTGACCAGTATTTTGTAATTACACAGCTACACACCAAATATTAATAACAAACATAGACCCTTTCAAAAGTTATTGAGCGGAAACCAATTTGTTGCAACAATTTAAGTCGAAAAGTCCCACAACTCCTGCATAAAATGAGCAACATTCCCCGAAATCGAACTTGACCTGTATTTTATAATTACACAGCTACACACCAAATATTAATTACAAACATGGACCCTTTCAAAAGTTATTGAGCGGAAACCAATTTGTTGCAGAAAATTAAGTCGAAAAGGGGCCACAACTCCTGCATAAAATGATTAACGTCGACCGAAATCCAACTTGACCTGTATTTTATAATTACACAGCTACACACCAAATAGTAATAACAAATGTGGACCCTTTCAAAGGTTATTGAGCGGAAACTAATTTGTTGCAGAAAATTAAGTCGAAAAGGGGCCACAACTCCAGCATAAAATGAGCAACGTTGACCTATTGCGAACTTGACCTGTATTTTATTACACAGCTACACACCAAATATTAATTACAAATGTGGATCCTTTTATTGAGCGGAAACCAATTCGGATAAACGGACGGGAGGAACGAAAGGGACGGAAGGACGGAAGGGACGGACGGACGGACGGACAGACAGGGGTAACACTTAATGCCCCTTTCGGGATTCTCGAATGCCGGGGGCATAAAAACTGTTTCTGCTCATTAACTTTATTTAGGAATGAGATATTGGCCAGAAACTAGGTGGCTTATATGAAAAGCAAGTTTGGGATTGCATTTATGGTCAAGGACAATGTTGCTAAAGAAATGCCCGGTATGGGATGTGGATGGCTCTGCAATACTTGAGCATCTTGTTTACTGTTGTGTTTCTCACGTGATATCCAATAGCGCATACCGTGTTCACTTCAGTACATATTGCATCCCATAACTATCCCGTATAGCTCTATCGGGAGCGAGTCCGTATTACCTGCAAGTATAATTTTAGTGTAGGCTTGTAGCTCAATCCCGCGAAATGGTACATTTTTATTAACGCTATTGAATTCCGTCAAAACATCACGTTTCCATTTAGTAAATTTTCAATAATGCTAGTTGTGTTGTGTTTGTCAACTTAATTAGTGTATGCTTCCTCAGCTAAAAGTTACGGCTAATGCAACTTTAATTTAAAAACAGAACACATCCGTTATCAAACAGGATCTTAAAACAAACAAAATAATAAACATAATTTCACCCAATGGGAATGTTGTAACGTGGCATTTCAAAAGTGATAATTAGCAAATGAGTTAATTAATTCTCTTAATTAATAATGACATCTTCAATTTGTTATTTACATTTATAAAGTGCATTTCTCGCTGTTTCATCCGGTTTTATAAGTGTAATTGCGTGTATGCTGCATGTACGATTTTTATTTTATAATAAATACTCCAATGGTACATCTAATTAATTGGTTATGACAGGCGTTGTTTCGCAATAACATTTGTTGTGCGGTTAGAGGTTTGCCTATAAAAGACAAAGCTAGTAACTGCGTTTTCACCCACTGCTTAACACGTACCTGGATAACCATGGCGAATCTGAGACTAGTGTTATTGTTGTTGGTTGTGTGTTCACTGACAGTATCGGGTAAGTGTTAAATTAAGAAATAATAAATGCCTATCTGTATTTTATCGGTGAATAAAATACAGTTAGGAGTTGAAATATTTCCAATTGGCAGTGTTCGAGATGGTCGACTAAAAATAAACAATAGAGTAGAATATCGGATGCGTAGTAATTAAATCACGAGTGCGTTAACACGAATGACTGAACTAACCGCATCCAAACGACTAACTGTATTTTAGTTACCGATAAAATACAGGTACGTATTTATTATTTCGATTCTAACACGACACAAACCCCATTGTTTACGCTATTGTGGGGCTCTATATTAGCTAGGAGGTCAAGGTAATCAGGCTGCTGTGTTAACAGGCTGTTCCATTGGTCGCCCACGTTCTTCAAATTCTGCGCGGTACAATATGTTTAAATCACTTGTAGTCAAGTGATAAACAATTAGTCATTGATTACGTCATATAGCTTGCGCTGTATAACGTCAAACATTCTCAGCTTGTTCAAGATGCTTATTAATGTTATGTGTTTTGAGTTTGTCTTCGTGGCGTATATTTACCAAAATGTTTATTTACTTTCGTTTTCCGACGTTAACGGTTTAAAAAGTGACGTCATGTAACGTGGCGCTTCCAACGGATGAAACATACGCGGAAAATTAATGGAACAGCCGTATTTTACCGTAAAATATCATACAGTTGTCTTTCTTCTTTGTGTATATGAAAGACTGCGCAGATCGTGTTAGAATATATTTTAATATAATGTTGTCAACTAAAAATATCTATTTGAACAATTCATAATTCTGAAAAAAACATCATCAATAAACTGATCAATCAGTTTTCAGAAATGTGACACACCGCTACATTCTGGTAGGTGATATCCTAGATGTTCAACCAAGTGTTCTGTTACAATTAAGGTATTTACTGTGTGATTATTTTGAAAGCATGCATATTGCATGCACAGTTATGCAAACTGATTCAATATTATGTATCTTTCAAAATCGAATCATGATTTTTTTTTATATTTTCACTCTGCCAAACATTGTTTTTTTACTAGAGCAAGGAGTAAAACAATTGTTACCACATAGTGAAAGTTAGGGTTCTTAAAATTTGGGCAATGGAACATTATGAATACACGGTTCACTTTAATAATTCGCTAACTTTGAATTTAAAATAGTAAGTTCACTCAGGGCCGATATGTAAATCTCCTGGCTTGGTCAAGGGAATAGTAGTCTGACTAGCGGCCCAAAAGAGTTCGTTGCATCAAAATGATTTTTGTCTTGTTTTTAACGTTTAATTTCAAATATCAAGTGAATGTACATTTTAGACATACATAACGGTGTTATTTTAACCACCTCATACAATTTAGAAGAACCTCTCTGCTCTCTATTAAAAATTTAATCATACAGGAAATGTTTATACAATTTATCATAAAGGAAATTACTGCTAAATAACTTATAGTTGTCAGAGTAGATATCCTGAATTCCATTCCCATGTTTTTTACTAAAGGGTACATGTATATCCATTTTGTATTGAAATGTCCTTTATATTGTGAATTTAGATGTGATCTTGTACATACATTTTATTGGAAACGACCAAATGTTCCTAAATTTATTGAGCTTCTCTCTTCAGAAACGACTAAAACAATAAAACATCTATCCACATACATTTTTAAGAGCTTTAAGAAACTTGATGATACATATGACAATAAATAACCCACTTTTCTCCACTCTGAATACTATTAATATAATTACTACACATTTCGGTTTCAGACATTGTATCAAATTGTTTGTAATGAACTCAAAGAAAGCCTGTGTCAGAAGAAAGCAACATAGAAACGTAAGGCTGGCCGCGACAATTTGCTCTTTCATTTATGTAGAAGACGATTGAAAAGTTTAACGTGGAATGTAGTCGTCCAAAACGCACATTTTAACAGCTGAGACATTGGCTATATGTTCCATTACATGTACGATTGAAGGAACACTTTAAAGACTGATACATCGCAAACATAAACTGGTTGAAAACAGGGGTATATCCCTGAAACAGCCAGTGGCAATAACGGTCGCTGGTTTTTATTATCAGAGATCAAAGAAGTAGAGATTGGGCATTTAATAAAATCTCACATAATTTCGTATGGCACAAGGTTAAATTGAAAAATCTCGTTCTTCAATTTCTCTTATTGTTTTGAACATGTTTAAGGCAGAAATATTATAATACTTCCACTGCACACATGCTATTATTCTCTTTAATTTGAGACCAGTTGCATACTACTCAAGTAAGGAAAAATGATTATTACATACTACAGTAACACATGTCAGGAAAACTACTACATCAACAGGAAGTAGCATACATATGACATACACGGATTGTTAAAATGATGTTTTATGACATTTGTATTAAGTATATAAATATTTTGAAGATACCACTACATTTACAATAGTATTGTCTTTAAATTGATACCATTTGCAGACTTTTGGTTAAATAATTGTCATTCACATTAACGTTTGTTTAGTGCTGTGTGGCGGCCGTAAAAAGATGTCCCGACTACAAATCAATAGTGTGATTACTTACTGGTTATTAGAGATCATCAAGTCCATTCTGTGTGGCTTTAAAGTGGAATATCGCTTTGTGAATTTCAAGCAGAATATCGCTCAGGCCGGTGCTAGGAGGCGTGAGAGGTGTTGCACTTTACATCACCTCTCATGAACAGACTCAATAAAACCGAGTCTGCTATTTTTATCACTTGTTTGTGTTTGTTGCTTTCTAGGGATCCACTTTTCAATATTTTTATCTACAGTTACACACTAAAGTGCATACGTGAAGTTTTAGTATTTCCTAGTATCTAAAAAAATGGGCCCAATCTCTGCTTCTTAGAATTTTGCTAATATGCACAGAAAACAATGTTATCACATAACATGGCTTCTGGGAGTGAAATAAAGCCATAACTTACAGATGCAAATGAGGACCGAATCACTGTGTTTGTATACAGTAAACCATCAGACACCTTAAATAATTATCCTTATTTGAAATCTTACTTTATAAAATGCATGTTAGTAATGTTAAATTTAGTTTAAGGTGTCGCATTATTTGTAGAGCGACGCGTTGCAGCCACGTAACATAGCTGACGTCATGAAAACAACAACATTACGTCATGATTTCTCTTACAAATTGCTGCAATATATAGGGTAAATTGACTACATAAAGTGAAACTACCAGGTCAAAAGTTTGTTATGTGATAAATAGAATCGTACATTCTCGTTTATTTGGATGACAATAGGGTGAGAGTGAGTTTTGGTTCACCATAGAAGCTTGTTTAAACCCCAGTGGCCTTTATTAGCCACTGACCGTTGATTTAAACATATTTTTGTGCCATATAATATGCAAACGGGTTGGGCCACAAGTTCTAACAACATTAGGCCCTTCCCAAACCTGACCGTTCCAAGGCGGTAGCCCTATTGGTCAATCCTTGTGTGTTTGTGATGTCTTATCATGCCTTTTATTCATCTTTATATTATAGTTGTTCTTTGTTTCTGTGTGTGTTTGTGGTTAACTGTCGTCCTTGAATAATTTCGGGTTCGATTTTTATATTATATCTACATTTTTTAAAGTGTGTGTGTGTGTGTGTGTGTTTGTGTGTGTGTGTGTGTGTGTGTATTATTGACTTTAATAAACTCGTTGGATAAAAAGATAGAATACTCGGCGGAGCCTCTTATCCTATCATTTTATCCAGCTCGTTATTAAAACCAATAATACACAGTCACCCATGTAAAAGTAGTTATTGTATACTTTCATATTGTCCCGTTTAGTTTGCATTGAGCTAAGCGTGCAATATTCTACGATATTGCACGCATTCATATTGCACGGGAACTTTTGCTCGTGCTTGCTAAGAGCCGCGAAATAGAAATAAGGAACTACTTTCAAATAAAAATAACGGAATCCTTCCTATAGTGTCAACAAAAAAATACGTGTTTTTTTTAAACCTTTTATGGCAAAAATTGATAAAATAACTGAAATGGTCACTCACCCACTGTTTTTAACGTTATCGAATGGTAAACAAACTTTAAAAAATGGCTTGTTGTTTTTAATGACGTCATCCGACGTCGACGTCGTTTTCGCGCAAAATAATCATCCACACAAAATGAAACTGAATGGCAAGATAGGAATTCCGTCAAAAGCTATAAAAATAACACAAATACAATGAAAAGTAATAGTCATACAATTAACATTGATCGAAAACAATATGAAAGTATACAATAAAAAGTATGCAAGCTCGTCGTCCTTTGCCAAAACAACTCGTTCCAAGTAATATTTAGCCATACAAATTCAATAACCTATAATATAAAAATCGAACAAGAAAAGTAGCACTCAAGGATGTATCCGTTGTATTAGTCGTTTTGGATTAAATGGAATAATCGAATCTCCAAATATGCTGAAGGATTGTTTAATCGTAATAAAATCTACATAAATATACATCAACATCAGCAGAGAAATGTTGATTAAAGTTTCTATAAATCAACAAATGGAATATTTTAATTGGTGTTGAAAACATTATATAAGAATAATGCCAATTTATAAATGTAGGACTTATATTCGTGCCTTTTTAATATTACAAATAAACAAAATCATGTAAAGTTCGAATTTATTCGCATGTGTTTGTTCAGTGTTTTTCATATCAATTTCAACAATAAATAGGCACAAATGTGTGAGTCTTTTGTTTGCATAACACCTAAAATGGCACATGACGTACGCAATACTACGCATGCATTGTCTATATGTGTTACTTCGGTCTTCTCCGTACAACACCAAAGAGTCGAAACTGCCTCGTCGATCTCCGTAACCATTACCGGTTTCGGAGATCGACGAAAAAATTCCGATTGCATATCGAGCTATACGGACCGAGTGATGATTTGGCCGTCACATGCGTATTAATTACACTAGTGTACAAGAAGAAACTGACGCAAAGCATCAGGGCGGCGCAGAATGTTTTCAAAAGGAGGAAACAAACATGTGTATTTATTTGCAATTTTTTATTATATAAAAAAAGTGCAGAAATATTTTAAAAAGCATAAACAGTTATATGGCAACAGTAAGCAATAGTAATATGAGAACAAAG
Source organism: Cyrtodaria siliqua (assembly GCA_037043455.1). Classification (NCBI taxonomy): domain Eukaryota; kingdom Metazoa; phylum Mollusca; class Bivalvia; order Adapedonta; family Hiatellidae; genus Cyrtodaria; species Cyrtodaria siliqua. Next base: position 87,242 of record JAWPHD010004742.1, on the reverse strand, counting down.
GCACATACTTAAGTTATGAAAACATATTTAAGTGGTTGCATTATTTGCTGATGATATATATTTCTGGAATGTCATGAACATTTTTAAAATATTGAGGTAGATTGAATTAAGTAAAGAAAAACATCAAAAAAGAAGCTGATATGATCAGTGAAATGTGACAAATGGCTGGGGTAGGTGGACATCTATTTGGAAGAAGTGGTTTGTAGTGGTAAGATATTACACAGTTTGGTTTTTTGAATGTTTGACAGTAAATTTTGTCATAGGTGTGTGCCACGTAGGGCTGGCTGATCATGAGATTTTCCTGAGTGAAAACCAACATTGCATGGCCTGCGTCAGGAAATAGCATGCTCAAGCAAAGTTTCAAAGCTGTATCTGTTATAGTTACTGAAAGAAGTGCACATTAACATGAAACATAACCAAACACGCAGACGCCGATCAAGGGATGACAATAAGTCGTATTTTTTCCAAAAATAAACTGGTTAAAAAGTGGACCTGAACGGAAAACTTAATCAATATACTAAGTTCAAAAAGGGGCATAGCTTTTGCAGAAAGCAGCACAGAGTTATGAAACCTGATATGCTGGGTCATATTATGATGTAGAACAACAACTGTATAACGTTTCAAAGTTGTAGCTGTTATATGGACCTATGACATAGCGCAAATTTCAATACAGCAATTTCAATACAACAACACAATCTTATGGCCAGTCTTTTACCCCAAATATTTTGGCCAGTCTTTTACCACCAACATTTTTACAACAACAACAAACAACAAACAACAACAACAACAAGTCACGTGCTCGTCCATATGCAGCATAAAAAACAATCCCAATATAGACAGCGCGCTTCTGGCGCGCCGCCAATTATAATATTTATGTCAAAATCCAAATGATTTCAACATCTTCAAAAAGTTATTGACGTCATGGCTCAACGTTATTTAGAGTTTCCAGTAAGCTAATAATATATTTAGTGATTATAAATTGTCTTTCAGAGAGCAATCCTTATATTGACCTATTGAAATGGAATAAATTGGACCACGTGACGCAGACACTATATGCTTATTGTATAAAAATAAGTTACTGAATCGTTTTGCCTCTGACACATACCGATGCATTTTCACCATGTCTATACATTTAAGGTATACGGAGAAAAAGATGCCTCGGCGGTTCAAATGGAATTGGATCGTGTAAAAATGATTTCGGTTGTAAATATCTTGGATGGAATTATTACTGCTACCGATCGATTATTTCTGGCTGGCGAGGATATTGCTGTCAGCGAAGGAAAGGCGGATATTAGGAGGAGACCGCGGGAAAGGTATGTTCACGAATACTTCGTTTTAATTGGACTTCAAAAAAGCTTAAATCCTAAAACTGGTTCATGAAAAAAATTATACTTAAAACGGTTCATAGTAACCTTTTATATATTATCGGAATAATATATAATGGAGTTAGCGTTGGGATCCTTAATATTCGGAATTCCTGCCCGACTCCCCCACTCACTCCCAACCCCTCCATTTATGAATGATTACATGTCATGATTGCTACAGTTCTCTCACTGGTATCGTCTAGCACGAAAACATTATATATCAAACGGCATATTTAGTTGTTAACTCTGCTATTCGAAGAATATGAGAAATATCGTATGACGATTGTTCAATTTAACCAATCGTCCTGACCACATGCTGAAACTGTGTATATATAACACATATTTGGAGTCAGTAGTTCACAACGAGCTAGATATAAGCGATATGTGCATACAACGTTTGTCTGCAGTTTTGTATTTATTTTTGTAATTTAAAACTAACGGATTTTCCGTCAAAGAAAAATCTATGTTTTTCAGAATTTACACATACTGTATGGCATTATGTAGCCAATTATCAAAAACCGCAGCCAATTATCAATAACCGCAGGTACTTAACATAACAAATAACATGGGAACAAATTGCTACATGCAAATGAATTATTCGTGGCATATGAAGAGAAAATACAGCAAGCTACTCATTAACTGTCTTTATAAAGCCTCTAATCTGAAAGTATATGTTTAATGTGTAAGTTGTGGAACACCTTTTACCAAGGAAAATGAAATCTCTAAGCGGGGGTAGCATGGATGATGTAACAGCAGTTTTTAACTCAGTAAACTAAATAAAACTGAATTGAATATGGGGCTTTAATATATCCTATTTACACTTAATTAAACAAATATATAAACATATGTTCATGGAAGCGATCTGCATCTAAGTTAACCATTTTAAAACTTATATTAATTTTCGTACATTATCAGAAATATATAATATCAGATATATAAATAGAAAAATATACTTTTATTCAATAAAACAGCAGTACATTGTTTTATTTGTATTTATTATTTTCAGGATGTTTCAGCCGCATAGCAGTGGGTTTTCAAAGGATGTGCATGTTTTCGATTATGATTTAAAACTGTTAGACAATAAGATGTAGTAAAACTCGGCACTACTGATATATCTGACTGGATCTTATTTTATTGTTTCTCATCTACAGTATATAATAGTTAACCAATAGTTAACTATTAACTACTAACTATTAACTATTCGTCAATGAAAATGCACGAAACCAATATACAAAGCTACACATCATTTACGGGGAGATTAAACAGACTAACTGAAGCCAGAACGTCGCTCAAGAAGGCATATGTTCAACCTCATCTAAATTATTGTAATATAATATGGGATTATACAAAGAAAACTAACATACAACGTGTATTACGTTTTCAGCGGAGAGCATGACGCACTATTTTAGGCAACCAATATACAACACTAAATGAAGCACTGGTTAAGCTGAAGCAATTTTTCTTTGATAAGATTATGTGGTAGTGTACTTAGTATACAGTGTAGAAAAGTCGTAGGTGCTTAGAGAAGAGGCATGAAAATGCTTATACCGTAGTTTGTCAAAAACTTCTCCAGAGTTTTTGATAGACCAAAACAGATTGATTCCTGAGTTCTCAAAGGCCTTTCCGCAATATTTTACAATATGTTCTCTAATCGCGGAAAGTCAGGAAGTCAATAGTTTTGATATATTGGTCGTGGTACATGAACTAGAATTAGCGATAAAACGTGCTGTGTAAGGAATTTTGTGAAGTTTGGGTATCCAGTACATTGTAGGGAGCTTCGTCTCCTTATTAACTACAGAAACCTTTATAGTCTGCATAAAGGTCACATGCTGGGAAACAGTGTCCGATTCCAGCAGAGGTGTAGTTAGATAAGCAGAAGTGCTCGCTAGCACAGCATTCAAAGTATTGATATAATGTAGTCGTCAGACAATAATTATATTGTTGGACGTTTTGTCTGCTGGAACTAGAGCAAATTTAGTATGTAAATTCTGAATACCCTTCTTAAGGTGTCGTAAATTGTAAGTAGAAGGCCGTGGAAGCAGGGATGGATTTGATTCGTAAAATAAAATACGTAATTCAACAATTTCTGAAATAGTTTTAATCCAAGCAGTAAGTGCATGTTTATCTGCTTTTTCTCGCTTACACCACTTTGTACAGAAATCCGTTAAAGAACCCGCAATTTCATTGCGACAGGCATTAAAATCAATATCAGATGGAAAATAGTATGGTTATGGAAGGCGATACTTAGGCCTTTTGGCAATTAAATGTCATCTTATCCGCAATTAAATCAAGATTACCAGTAAGAATGTGACCGGCAGGTTCGTAACAAAATTTAGAATTTTGACAATCTCAATTAGTAGGAGTAGATGTCTCGATCTCAAGATCAGAAACGATCCTATTATAATTGAAAATAAGATTTCTAGTAGAATATACAATACAAAAGAAATTATAAAACTTCGTTTTAATGTACTATAGTAGAGAAATTATAAAAGTGAGATATAGGGTCCTACAGAAACCACAGCGACCAAACGCAATGGCATCGTAAGTCATTACAAACAAGGAGCAATATTTAATTAATTACACAACTAAAAAGACAAAATACAACAGAAAGGGTGGTGAAGATAGGGTTACCGACTTGGACCGTTCAGCAGGCAGTAAGGTCTACAGGTTAGCTTGAATCGATTTTATGTGTATAAAACTTCATTTTAATGTACAATAGTAGAGAACATATAAAACTTCATTTTAATATACAAAACAAGAGAAATTATGAAACTTCATTTAAACATAAATATAAGAGAAATTATAAAACTTTATTGTACGTACCTCCTACGGCCAATTGGTATCGATGCTATTAATGTCCCGCCCACCATGTATTGCTCTGAGACAATATAAACCCGTTGGAAATATTTAATTCTTCTTTCACATGGAGTTTATGTATTTAATACACACAATCTCGAGAGATTGAACATAATATTAACACATTCTCAAAACGTACATTGTATGTCCATCTCTCAGCGCAAAACGCAGAAAATATACAGTTTTATCATGTTTTTAACAATTGTTGTTTGAACATAACGTTGCTTTAAACTAACGTAATCGTTGTTTTGGATGTTTTTTCTGTCGATTAAATCGTTTAAAATGACGTTCTAACGGTTAAAAGGCGAATGATATGAAATTATTATGCATATAATACATAAAGTATTTATAAGGCCAAATAAAAACGTTTCTGGTCGTCCGACCGAACCTATTTTTAAGGCGATATTCTACTTTAAAGCTACACAGAATGGGCTTGATGATCCCAAAGGACCAGTAAATAATAACACTACTGATTTGTAGTCGGGGCGACTTTTTACGGCCGCCATACACCACTAAACAAACGCTAGTGTGAATGTCAATAAATACAGAAAAGGTGACCCCTTGGAAGCAACAAACACAAACAAGAGATACAAGTAGCAGACTCGGTTTTATTGGGTCTGTTCATGAGAGGTAATTATAAAATGCAACACCTCTCACGCCTCCTAGCACCGCCTTAAGCGATATTCTACTTTATGAGTTTGATGATCCCAAAGGATCAGGTAATAATAACACTACTGATTTGATGTCGGGGCGACATTTTACGGCGGATGTCAATAAAAACTTCATTTAAATATATAATTTAAGAGAAACTACAAAACTTCATTTCGATAAACAATATAAGAGAAATTAGAAAATAACATTTAAATATACAATTGAAGAGAAATTATAAAACTTCATTAACATATACAATACAAGAGAACTTACAAAAGTTTATTTAAATATACAATACAAGAGAAATTACAAAAGTTCATTTAAATATACACTCTAACATGGTTTATAAAAATACTCAATGCTGATTGGCTTTTGAGCAATTTTTGAAAAAGCTATAAAAGCTTCTGACGTCACGTCCTCCAACCATTAGAACGTCACTTTAAACGATTTTTCAACGTCTGAAAAAATCCGAAACAACGATTACGTTAGTTTAAGGCAACGTTACGTTCAAACAACACATTGAAATTGTTAGAAACACGATAAAGCTGTATATTTTCTTCGTTTGGTGCTGAGAGATGGACGTACAATGTAAGTTATTAGAATATGTTTGGTTTATGTTCAATTTCTCGAAAATGTATATACATAACAATCCATGTCAGATAAGAAATAAAATATTTCCAGCGGGTTAATATTGTGCGAGATCAAAACCTGGTGGTTGGGACTTGAAACACATCGAAACCGCGGGACTACGGCCCTTGGTATCGATGGTCTTCAAGTCCCGTCCACCAGGTTTTTGTCTGGGACAATATAAACCCGCTGGAAATATTTTATTTCTTAAATACAAATGAAATTATAAAACAACATTTAAATATACAATTCAAGAGACTTTATAAAACGTCATTTACAATAAAATAGAAATTACAGAAACTTCATTTAAATATACAAAACAAGATAAATTATTATACATGTTTTGATAACAGCAGTGGTCTATATCATAGGTCCCAGGTTGATATCAAGAAAAACTCTGTAAAACAGTTTGATCAAGGCACAATCTATTAGAAAAACTACTTGAGAAATTCTGAAAAGCCTCCCCAAAAAGTCGAAAATTTTGTCAACAATGTCGCAAGATGACCCTAGTGTTTGGGGCTAACTCAGGAAAGAAACAATGACGGTGAATGCATTTACATAAGTTTAATGCAATTTTTAAAATATGTTAAATATATATACAATTATCAACAAAAAAAACAAGCGAATACACAGATGAAATATGAAAAGACTCTTCACATGAACGTTTAAGACGTTCTTAGTATTATTACAATTACTGAATGTGTCGACTGACTATATACGACACTAAAGTTATAACAATATTGATGTTCACACGAACTATGATCTAGCGCGATAACTGTGATGCGCGAAAGCTCAGTACGATGATGATGCGCGACTCCAATGAGTGATTGTCATCAAATGCCTTCTGTAAGGGTTGATGACGCGATATGTATGATAATTAACCTCCACTGAGGTTGTGGGTGATGTTCCTCAAGTGAGGACTTATAACGGGCCCACCTCGTGTCCCGGGGGTTGTCGATTCTATAACCTGGCCATGTTGTACAGGTATGGGGACCGTCTTCACCGCTCGTAAACGTTATATGTTGATTCTATTGTCGAATCACCTAAAGGGCTTACACACCCTAAAGGATTAGCTCCACTCCGGGAGGCTTATATCCAAACCTGGATGGCTTAGGTTGTAATTATACATACGTTTTAGATGTCGGTCGATAAACATAATCTTGCATAATTATCATTACCCAAACAAATCATTATTTAATAAATATATGTAAGCTGTACTAATGATGAGTAGCAATGTATACATATTCTACAACGCCATGTATACGCCATGTACGTCGCTGTTAACAAATGCCTCTAATACATGTAATATACAACGTTATCAAATCACTCGTATATTACACTCACTGAGTTATTCATGCACACATGTATGTCAACTAATGCTCATATTATACAACGTTATGTATACGCGTCTAACATTTATACTCACTCATCTCATTGTTAACTAATACACCTAATATACAATGTTATCAATTCAATGTACCTATTATACAACGTTATCAAATTAATATTGTTTTACAATTAGTGACCAGTTACAATTTACATCTAATAAAGTAACTTCAAAATCATGCTAGTCTCAAGTTAGTGTTTGAAAAACATAAAGCTAACCGGATGTCGTAACCGCCAACCAAGATGGCGCCGCCCACTGAACAAATGTACGATAAAAGTTAATAAAATAAATACTGACCACAAATTGATGGGGAATTTCGCCGTCCAACTCCTGCTCCAAACAAAACAACTATCAAGCAATCCCGGCCAGAACTAGAAGGCAATGGATTTTATAGCAAATGTTACGCTCAAACCATTATTTTTCCTGTTAAGTCTGTAACATACGGGCTAATTCGCAGTATTAAATTCTACAGGAAAGGACCCTTACACAATTTTGCCTTGCAAGGAGATAGGCCTATTCTTTTACATGCATTAGCATAAAACTAAACTTATTAAATGGCCCTTCAAGACGACCTATGGCGACCACTTAAAATGTGCACGGTTTTCCGTGTTACCTGAATATATCATGAACATTGTGAATTTGGATCAACTAAACAATGGATTAGGGTGTAACTAACAGGTGTTTACAAGAGCTGTCTACGACCAATACGCTCTACCCGTGACATTTTGTGACAAACAAACTATATTAAACACAAGGTATGACAGCTGCCATTTTAGCCGGGCGGAATTGCGTAATAATGTAATGGTACCCGATTATACAACGTTACGCTGATTTATGTAGTTACCATTCTTCAATTCTAGTTGAGTCTGATTCCCTGCAATGACAGTTACGAATGCAGATGTAAACAGTATATGAATTATGGGAAAATTACGCACTTCCGCCCCGGCTAAAATGGCAGCTGTCATACCTTGCATGTAATATAATTTATAGAAATAGAAATTTTCGACTTTTTCAGAACTTCTCACGTAGTTTTTCGAATAGTTTGTGTCATTAGTCAAACTATTTTACAGAGCTTTTCTTGATAGCAACCTGGCACCTATGATCTGTATCGGTCCTATTAACGATACTCATTTCACCGCGACACGTTTCTGTTTTTAGATGTTGCAGTTATCACAGTAAGCGAGTGAACCACATGTATGCTCAACAAAAAAAGAAACGTCCGCTGATGTTGATGCTGATTGTCTAGACAGGAAAATAGGAAACAATTAAAGATGTGTTAAGAATAATTAGATAGATCGCCAACAGTAGTGCAAACAAAGATGTGTTTGAAAAGTTCAGTACATAAGGGAGTTAACCCTCCTTTTGTTATAACATGCATTTTGGCCAAAAAGAAAATTAAATCTACGAACATTATCGAAATTTGTCCGAGACAATATTCTCTATATGCTCCTTAAAACAATATCACTAAAACACATAACTTAGATTGTGTAGATGGCAGCTTTTGATTATCAACAATCATCAAATTACCTCCCTTTAACATTTCCATATCATCCATAAAAGATTATTGCTTGGCGAAACCGTTTAATGGGATATTTAGTAGATTTGTGTTTCAAGGATGTTGGCTGGGCAAGTTTTGACATCTTCAAGTCTAAACATTTTATTTTTTAAATCATAGTTTTATTTGACAACAGAATTGTTTTATTTTGTCCATGCTAGTAGATATGGATATAATGTAGGATTTAAGATGGTAACATACCAAATTTTAAGCAATTGTTTTTTCTTCACATTTTCCCGTCATTTGTGATCATTTTTTGTTATCAACAAAATAGGGGTATGGGTAGCTCTGAGTAGAATTTATCCTTTTGCTATAGAATAAATCAGATTTTTGTTTTTCAGTAGTGGAATACATATACAAATGTAGATACTGAGCTAATTTTATTTTCGATCTCCATGTCAATATTGTGTGTACAGTATTTTACATTGAAAATGAAAAAATAACTCCAAAATGGGTGTAATTTAAAGAATTTTTAATGAAACATCATTAGAAGCCTGGTGACCTATATATTTGTTTACTTGTTTTGAAAGAAATGTCACAGGACCTTGACATATATAAGTTTTAAAAAAAGTTGATCATTAGAACATATTTTTTTATCTTAAAAACAAAAGTGGGTTGGGTACGGTCCATATATGTTTGTTTTTTAAAGTAAAAAGACGAATGAGGATTACAATTGTTTTTGTATGATTTGAAAGATATGTATATATGCAATCGAAAATTAATTGTTGTTTTTCAATAAACGTAATGTTATGAAAACAAGTTTGAAAATGTTCAGTGACTATATTTTTCCTCTTTTTAGTGAAATTTTGAAGTTAGAAATATGTGCCTTCTTTAATGACATCTAGTGGGGAAAAAATGTGGTGACCTAGCATTTTTTTGAAAATGTTGAATCTAAATTATACCAAAGAAGCTTTAAATATGAATTAAAATAAAATCTCAGCACTACGTCCTTTCCCAGCCAATCTCCTTATATTGTGATTATCTTAGATTTCTTGATTCAGTCGTGCATGTATATATGTATGCATTCTTAACTTATACGTTGTTGGTGCTATGTATATTTGTTAAACTTAGGCGGTTCAAAAGCTCGTAAAAGCTTCTGTTCTCTCAATGTATGTCTTGCCGACTCGAAATAAATATTATCTTATATCTTATATTTGTCACAATCGTGGCATGTACACGTGTTACAAACTCAAATTTAGTTGCAGTAAAAGTGTATTTTCCTGTGTAACTGGTTCCTATAAAGGAAATGTATGCTTCCTAAGAAATGACCTGGTATAGCAAATTTTTTTTTTAATATGAAAGTGTATAAGCCCAAACATAAGTTAAACATCAGACCGGAATGACCTACGAAAAGCGTGCACGGTACGCCACTATTGGCTAACGGAATATCCTAAAACAATATTGCCCGCATCCGGCGTACTCTTCCACATTACAAACCCGATTTAAGTTATAAAAAATAGGACCTGCATAAGGGTGTTAGATGGGTGTAAAAAGTAAAAGATTGCCAAGTTTCCCAAGCTACTCAATCCACCCAGGAGAACAAGGCAATGTGATAAAAAACTAGTGCGAATAAAATATGCCTATAGAAATGTTCAAGACTCTGTGAAGACAAGAATATTAGCTCTGCAAGTTAAAACATAAAAGAGGATAGTATATAATGTAATATGGGAATGACAATGTAGCCAGCCCTGACTTAAATCAAAGGATCGAGTCAGCACTGACTACATGTGATGGAAGGGTATTCCAAGCTGTAATTGTGCGAGGAAAGTATGAATATTTGTAATAGTCAACTGTGGAGTTGGCCTTTCGATAGGCTAGATGATGATTGTGTCTGGTTTGTCGGGTAATGGCGTTAAGTACTGAGAAGGGAGAATGCCAACCTGGTTGTAAACTATTTTGTAGAAAAGAGGAAGGCGACTGGTTTACATTGACCTCTGTCAACGTCCAAGAAAGTAGTCTGCGATCACATGATAATTTGTCACATGACCATAGTTAAAATATAAAATAGCAACAGAACCTAACTAACTGCAAATCTAGTAATGCATTTTATTTTCATTTATTATACTGTGTTCGATATATGTTTACATCATGTCTTTCAGTTGTGTACTGTCAGTGGCTACACATTGTCCCCAGAAATAAAAAAAAAAGAAGCCAAAAATGCAATAAAAACCTAACAGGTTAGAGGGTGGAGGGGTATAGTCAGCTCATATAAACTTTTACTCGAGGTCTTTTCAGAAAACAGAAGTCGAACTGTTTTCGCTCGCGGTCTTTTAGAACCAAACACACCATGATTGTGCAAAATTTCGAAAGAAAGTATTCAAATTAATATATGTTATTTTGTTCTGTTCCGATGATTTTGTTGCAAAATGGCAGATTAAAAAAGCTTGAAATCGCGGGTTAAAACATATTTTGCTGCTTAAAATAACGTCAGAATGCAGGATTTTGCTTCCTTCTAACAAACATGCTCCCGGAACCCCTAGACCTTGTGCCTACACACTGATTTCGGCACAGCTACGCCCCTGCCTGTGCTCAGAGTATATGTTTCTAACTTGAAGCTGGATATTGTAATGGCGCCATCCAAGAAGAACAAGAAGAAGAATAAACTGATGACAAGATGCACATCCGTGGAAATTGGCAATCTACCAGAAACTGCTGGAAGACCGAGGGTGGCACACTACTAATATAATAATCATAATTTATTTACAATGTAAAAGTAAACATGAACTATTATTAGTTATTGGGCTTATTACTGATCCCCTAGAGATATATGTGGGGTCAGTGAGATTTATAGGTGGCGAGGCAATAGTTTAGTCCGCTATATATTGACCGCACTCAATCGATGGGATGCCTAGAAATGAAAAAAAATAGAAAAAACATGAGGATCGGATTACAAGTTCTAACAACATTATATTCAATGCAAGAAAAAACAAAATAGCAACAGGATGACAGAAAGTATAACAAAAATAAAACTATATATATACAACACGAAAAAAATAAATTAGGAGCCTACAACAACATTAAAAATTAGGACGAGCCTTGAAATTTAAATTAACGTCGAAACAACATAAAATCTAAAGATTGTTTGGTAAGAAGTTTTGGCAACCCAAGTTAGAAGGACTAATTGGTACTATCGTACCTACAAGCTGGGCCAATTATATTGCCTTACATGGACATGTTGTATACCAGATCTCCACTTATATACAGAGTGGGACCCAGGCTAGAGCCTTGTTTACGACATGTACATGTTGTATACCAGATCTCCACTTGTATGCAGGGTGGGATCCAGGCTACTGCCTTGCTTAAGTCATGTACATGTTGTATACCATATCTCCACATGTATACAGTGTGGGATCCAGGCTAGTGCCTTACTTACGACATTGACATGCTGTGTACCAGATATCCACTTGTATACAGAGTGGGATCCAGGTTAGTGCCTTACTTACGACAGGTACGTGTTGTGTACCAGACTACACTTGTATACAGAGTGGGATCGCTAGCGCCTTACTTACGACATGGACATGCTGTGTACTAGACTTTACTTGTGTACAGAATGGGACCCACTCTAGTGCCTTGCTTACGACATGGACATGTTGTGTACCAGACTCCACTTGTATACAGATTGGGACCCACTCTAGTGCCTTGCTTACGACATGTACATGTTGTGTACCAGACTCCATTTGTATTCAGAGTGGGATCCAGCCTAGTGCCTTGCTTACGTCATGCATATGTTGTATACCAGATCTCCACTTGTATACAGAGTGGGATCCAGGCTAGTGTCTTGCTTACGACATGTACATGCTGTGTACCAGACTCCACTTGTATACAGAGTTGGATCCAGGATTGTGCCTTGTTTCCGACATGTTCATGATGTATACCAGATCTCCACTTGTGTTCAGAGTGGGATCCAGGCTAGCTCCTTACTTACGACATGTACATGTTGTATACCATACTCCACTTGTATACATAGTGGCATCCAGACTAGTACCTTACTTACGACATGTACATGCTGTGTACCAGACTCCACTTGTATACAGAGTGGGATCCAGGCTAGTGTCTTGCTTACGACATGTACATGCTGTGTACCAGACTCCACTTGTATACAGAGTTGGATCCAGGATTGTGCCTTGTTTCCGACATGTTCATGATGTATACCAGATCTCCACTTGTGTTCAGAGTGGGATCCAGGCTAGCTCCTTACTTACGACATGTACATGTTGTATACCATACTCCACTTGTATACATAGTGGCATCCAGACTAGTACCTTACTTACGACATATACATTTTGTATACCAGATCTCCACTTGCATACAGAGTGGGACCCACTCTAGTGCCTTACTAACGACATGTACATGCTGTGTTCCGGATTCCACTTGTATACAGAGTGGGACACACTCTAGTGCCTTGCTTACGACATGTACATGCTGTGTAACGGACTCCACTTGTATACAGAGTGGCACCCATTCTAGTGCCATGCTTACGACATGTACATGTTGTATACCAGATCACCACTTGTATACAGAGTGGGATCCAGGCTAGCGCCTTACTTACGACATGTACATGCTATGTACCAGACTCCACTTATATACAGAGTGGGACCCACTCTAGTGTCTTGCTTACGACATGTACATGTTGTATACCAGATCTCCACTTGTATACAGAGTGGGATCCAGGCTAGCACTTTACTTACGACATGTACATGCTGTGTACCAGAATCCACTAATATACAGAGTGTGACCCACTCTAGTGCCTTGCTTACGACATGTACTTGTTGTTTGCCAGATCTCCACTTGTATACAGAGTGGGATCCAGCCTAGTACCTCACTTACGACATGTACATGCTGTGTACCGGACTCCACTTATATACAGAGTGGGATCCAGCCTAGTACCTTACTTACGACATGTACATGCTGTGTACCGGACTCCACTTGTATACAGAGTGGCACCCACTCTAGTGCCATGCTTACGACATGAACATGTTGTATACCAGATCTCTACTTGTATACAGAGTGGGATCCAGGCTAGTGCCTTGCTTATGACATGTACATGCTGTGTACCAGATCTCCACTTGTATACAGAGTGGGATCCAGGCCAGTGCCTTGCGTACGACATGTACATGCTGTGTAGTACCAGACTCCACTTGTATACAGAGTGGGATCCAGGCTAGTGCCTTGCTTACGACATGTACATGTTGTATACCAGATCTCCACTTGTATACAGAGTGGGATCCAGGCTAGTGCCTTGCTTATGACATGTACATGCTGTGTACCGGACTCCACTTATATACAGAGTGGGATCCAGCCTAGTACCTTACTTACGACATGTACATGCTGTGTACCGGACTCCACTTATATACAGAGTGGGATCCAGCCTAGTACCTTACTTACGACATGTACATGCTGTGTACCGGACTCCACTTATATACAGAGTGGGATCCAGCCTAGTACCTTACTTACGACATGTACATGCTGTGTACCGGACTCCACTTATATACAGAGTGGGATCCAGCCTAGTACCTTACTTACGACATGTACATGCTGTGTACCGGACTCCACTTATATACAGAGTGGGATCCAGCCTAGTACCTTACTTACGACATGTACATGCTGTGTACCGGACTCCACTTGTATACAGAGTGGCACCCACTCTAGTGCCATGCTTACGACATGAACATGTTGTATACCAGATCTCTACTTGTATACAGAGTGGGATCCAGGCTAGCGCCTTACTTACGGCATGTATATGCTATGTACCAGACTCCACTTGTATACAGAGTGGAAACCTGGCTAATGCCTTGTTTACGACATGTACATGCTGTGTGCCAGACTCCACTTGTATACAGAGTGGAAACAAGGCTTATGCCTTGTTTACGACATGTACATGCTGTGTGCCAGACTCCACTTGTAAAAAGAGTGGGATCCAGGCTAGTTCCTTGCTTCCGACATGTACATGCTGTGTAGTACCAGACTCCACTTGTATACATAGTGGAATCCAGGCTAGTGCCTTGCTTACGACATGTACATGTTGTATACCAGATCTCCACTTGTATACAGAGTGGGATCCAGGCTAGTGCCTTGCTTATGACATGTACATGCTGTGTACCAGATCTCCACTTGTATACAGAGTGGGATCCAGGCCAGTGCCTTGCGTACGACATGTACATGCTGTGTAGTACCAGACTCCACTTGTATACAGAGTGGGATCCAGGCTAGTGCCTTGCTTACGACATGTACATGTTGTATACCAGATCTCCACTTGTATACAGAGTGGGATCAAGGCTAGTGCCTTGCTTATGACATGTACATGCTGTGTACCAGATCTCCACTTGTATACAGAGTGGGATCCAGGCTAGTGCCTTGCGTACGACATGTACATGCTGTGTACCAAACTCCACTTGTATACAGAGTGGGATCCAGGCTAGTTCCTTCCTTCCAACATGTACATGCTGTGTACCAGACTCCACCTGTATACAGAGTGGGATCCAGGCTAGTGTCTTGCTTACGACATGGACATACTGTGTACCGTACTCCACTTGTATACAGAGTGGGATCCAGGCTAGTGTCTTGGTTACGACATGTACATGTTGTGTACCAGACTCCACTTGTATAAAAAGTGGGATCTAGGCCAGTGCCTTGCTTACAACGTGTACATGCTACGTACCAGACTCCAATTGTATACAGAGTGAGGTCCAGGTTAGTGCATTACTTTCGAAATGGACATGTTGTATACCAGACTCCATTTGTATACAGAGTGAGATCCAGGCTAGTGCTTTACTTACGACATGTACATGCTGTGTAGTGCCAGACTCCACTTGTATACAGACTGGGATCCAGGCTAGTGCTTAACTTACGACATGTACATGCTGTGTACCAGATCTCCACTTGTATACAGAGTGGGCCCACTCTAGTGCCTTGCTTACGACATGTACATGATGTGTACCGGACTCCACTTGTATACAGAGTGGGATCCAGGCTAGCGCCTTACTTACGACATGTACATGCTATGTACCAGACTCCACTTGTATACAGAGTGGGACCCACTCTAGTGCCTTACTAACGACATGTACATGCTGTGTACCAGACACCACTTGTATACAGAGTGGGATGCAGGATAGTGTCTTGCTTACGACATGTACGTGTTGTGTACCAGACTCCACTTGTATAAAAAGTGTGATCTAGGCTAGTGCTTTGCTTACGACGTGTACATGCTCGTAACAGACTCCACTTGTATACAGAGTGAGGTCCAGGTTAGTGCATTACTTTTCGAAATGGACATGTTGTATACCAGACTCCACTTGTATACAGAGTGAGGTCCAGGCTAGTGCTTTACTTACGACATGTACATGCTGTGTAGTACCAGACTCTACTTATATACAGATTGGGATCCAGGCTTGTGCCTTGCTTACGACATGTACATGCTGTGTACCAGATCTCCACTTGTATACAGAGTGGGACCCACTCTAGTGCCTTGCTTACGACATGTACATGCTGTGTACCAGACTCCACTTATATACAGAGTGGGCCCACTCTAGTGCCTTGCTTAGGACATGTTCATGCTGTGTACCACACTCCACTTGTATACAGAGTGGGATCCAGGCTAGTGCCTTGCTTACGACATGTACATGCTGTGTACCAGATCTCCACTTGTATACAGAGTGGGATCCAGGCCAGTGCCTTGCGTACGACATGTACATGCTGTGTAGTACCAGACTCCACTTGTATACAGAGTGGGATCCAGGCTAGTGCCTTGCTTACGACATGTACATGTTGTATACCAGATCTCCACTTGTATACAGAGTGGGATCCAGGCTAGTGCCTTGCTTATGACATGTACATGCTGTGTACCGGACTCCACTTATATACAGAGTGGGATCCAGCCTAGTACCTTACTTACGACATGTACATGCTGTGTACCGGACTCCACTTATATACAGAGTGGGATCCAGCCTAGTACCTTACTTACGACATGTACATGCTGTGTACCGGACTCCACTTATATACAGAGTGGGATCCAGCCTAGTACCTTACTTACGACATGTACATGCTGTGTACCGGACTCCACTTATATACAGAGTGGGATCCAGCCTAGTACCTTACTTACGACATGTACATGCTGTGTACCGGACTCCACTTATATACAGAGTGGGATCCAGCCTAGTACCTTACTTACGACATGTACATGCTGTGTACCGGACTCCACTTGTATACAGAGTGGCACCCACTCTAGTGCCATGCTTACGACATGAACATGTTGTATACCAGATCTCTACTTGTATACAGAGTGGGATCCAGGCTAGCGCCTTACTTACGGCATGTATATGCTATGTACCAGACTCCACTTGTATACAGAGTGGAAACCTGGCTAATGCCTTGTTTACGACATGTACATGCTGTGTGCCAGACTCCACTTGTATACAGAGTGGAAACAAGGCTTATGCCTTGTTTACGACATGTACATGCTGTGTGCCAGACTCCACTTGTAAAAAGAGTGGGATCCAGGCTAGTTCCTTGCTTCCGACATGTACATGCTGTGTAGTACCAGACTCCACTTGTATACATAGTGGAATCCAGGCTAGTGCCTTGCTTACGACATGTACATGTTGTATACCAGATCTCCACTTGTATACAGAGTGGGATCCAGGCTAGTGCCTTGCTTATGACATGTACATGCTGTGTACCAGATCTCCACTTGTATACAGAGTGGGATCCAGGCCAGTGCCTTGCGTACGACATGTACATGCTGTGTAGTACCAGACTCCACTTGTATACAGAGTGGGATCCAGGCTAGTGCCTTGCTTACGACATGTACATGTTGTATACCAGATCTCCACTTGTATACAGAGTGGGATCAAGGCTAGTGCCTTGCTTATGACATGTACATGCTGTGTACCAGATCTCCACTTGTATACAGAGTGGGATCCAGGCTAGTGCCTTGCGTACGACATGTACATGCTGTGTACCAAACTCCACTTGTATACAGAGTGGGATCCAGGCTAGTTCCTTCCTTCCAACATGTACATGCTGTGTACCAGACTCCACCTGTATACAGAGTGGGATCCAGGCTAGTGTCTTGCTTACGACATGGACATACTGTGTACCGTACTCCACTTGTATACAGAGTGGGATCCAGGCTAGTGTCTTGGTTACGACATGTACATGTTGTGTACCAGACTCCACTTGTATAAAAAGTGGGATCTAGGCCAGTGCCTTGCTTACGACGTGTACATGCTACGTACCAGACTCCAATTGTATACAGAGTGAGGTCCAGGTTAGTGCATTACTTACGAAATGGACATGTTGTATACCAGACTCCATTTGTATACAGAGTGAGATCCAGGCTAGTGCTTTACTTACGACATGTACATGCTGTGTAGTGCCAGACTCCACTTGTATACAGACTGGGATCCAGGCTAGTGCTTAACTTACGACATGTACATGCTGTGTACCAGATCTCCACTCTGTATACAGAGTGGGCCCACTCTAGTAGCCTTGCTTAACATGTACATGATGTGTACCGGACTCCACTTGTATACAGAGTGGGATCCAGGCTAGCGCCTTACTTACGACATGTACATGCTATGTACCAGACTCCACTTGTATACAGAGTGGGACCCACTCTAGTGCCTTAC
Source organism: Cyrtodaria siliqua (assembly GCA_037043455.1). Lineage (NCBI taxonomy): Eukaryota > Metazoa > Mollusca > Bivalvia > Adapedonta > Hiatellidae > Cyrtodaria > Cyrtodaria siliqua. The sequence goes on along the minus strand of JAWPHD010004742.1, from coordinate 69,176 downwards.
TAACGACATGTACATGCTGTGTACCAGACACCACTTGTATACAGAGTGGGATGCAGGATAGTGTCTTGCTTACGACATGTACGTGTTGTGTACCAGACTCCACTTGTATAAAAAGTGTGATCTAGGCTAGTGCTTTGCTTACGACGTGTACATGCTCGTAACAGACTCCACTTGTATACAGAGTGAGGTCCAGGTTAGTGCATTACTTACGAAATGGACATGTTGTATACCAGACTCCACTTGTATACAGAGTGAGGTCCAGGCTAGTGCTTTACTTACGACATGTACATGCTGTGTAGTACCAGACTCTACTTATATACAGATTGGGATCCAGGCTTGTGCCTTGCTTACGACATGTACATGCTGTGTACCAGATCTCCACTTGTATACAGAGTGGGACCCACTCTAGTGCCTTGCTTACGACATGTACATGCTGTGTACCAGACTCCACTTATATACAGAGTGGGCCCACTCTAGTGCCTTGCTTAGGACATGTTCATGCTGTGTACCACACTCCACTTGTATACAGAGTGGGATCCAGGCTAGTGCCTTGCTTACGACATGTACATGCTGTGTACCAGGCGCCACTTGTATACAGAGTGGGACCCACTCTAGTGCCTTGCTTACGACATTTACATGCTGTGTACCAGACTCCACTTGTATACAGAGTGGGATCCAGGCTAGTGCCTTGCTTACGACATGTACATGCTGTGTAGTACCAGACTCCACTTGTATACAGATTGGGATCCAGGCTTGTGCCTTGATTACGACATGTACATGATTTGTACCAGATCTCCACTTGTATACAGAGTGGGACCCACTCTAGTGCCTTGCTTACGACATGTACATGCTGTGTACCAGACTCCACTTATATACAGAGTGGGCCCACTCTAGTGCCTTGCTAAGGACATGTTCATGCTGTGTACCAGACTCCACTTGTATACAGAGTGGGATCCAGGCTAGTGCCATGCTTACGACATGTACATGCTGTGTACCAGGCGCCACTTGTATACAGAGTGGGACCCACTCTAGAGTGGGATCCAGGCTAGTTCCTTGCTTCCGACATGTACATGCTGTGTAGTACCAGACTCCACTTGTATACAGAGTGGGATCCAGGCTAGTGCCTTGCTTACGACATGTACATGCTGTGTACAAGACTCCACTTGTATACAGAGTGGGATCCAGGCTAGTGTCTTGCTTACGACATGGACATACTGTGTACCAGACTCCACTTGTATACAGAGTGGGATCGAGGCTAGTGTCTTGGTTACGACATGTACATGTTGTGTACCAGACTCCACTTGTATAAAATGTGGGATCTAGGCCAGTGCCTTGCTTACGACGTGTACATGCTACGTACCAGAATCCAATTGTATACAGAGTGAGGTCCAGGTTAGTGCATTACTTACGAAATGGACATGTTGTATACCAGACTCCATTTGTATACAGATTGAGATCCAGGCTAGATCTTGACTTACGGCATGTACATGCTGTGTAGTACCAGACTCCACTTGTATACAGACTGGGATCCAGGCTAGTGCTTTACTTACGACATGTACATGCTGTGTAGTACCAGACTCCGCTTGTATACAGAGTGGGATCCAGGCTAGTGCCTTGCTTATGACATGTACATGTTGTATACCAGATCTCCACTTGTATACAGAGTGGGATCCAGGCTAGTGTCTTGCTTACGACATGGACATACTGTGTACCATACTCCACTTGTATACAGAGTGGGATCCAGGCTAGTGTCTTGCTTACGACATGTACATGCTGTGTACCAGACTCCACTTATATACAGAGTGGGCCCACTCTAGTGCCTTGCTAAGGACATGTTCATGCTGTGTACCAGACTCCACTTGTATACAAAGTGGGATCCAGGCTAGTGCCTTGCTTACGACATGTACATGCTGTGTACCAGGCGCCACTTGTATACAGAGTGGGACCCACTCTAGAGTGGGATCCAGGCTAGTTCCTTGCTTCCGACATGTACATGCTGTGTAGTACCAGACTCCACTTGTATACAGAGTGGGATCCAGGCTAGTGCCTTGCTTACGACATGTACATGCTGTGTACAAGACTCCACTTGTATACAGAGTGGGATCCAGTCTAGTTCCTTCCTTCCAACATGTATATGCTGTGTACAAGACTCCAATTGTATACAGAGTGGGATCCAGGCTAGTGCCTTGCTTACGACATGTACATGTTGTGTACCAGACTCCACTTGTATACAGAGTGGGATCCAGGCTAGTGTCTTGCTTACGACATGTACATGCTGTGTACCAGACTCCACTTGTATACAGAGTGGGATCCAGGCTAGTGTCTTGCTTACGACATGTACATGCTGTGTACCAGACTCCACTTGTATACAGAGTGGGATCCAGGCTAGTGTCTTGCTTACGACATGTATATGCTGTGTACAAGACTCCACTTGTATACAGAGTGGGATCCAGGCTAGTGCCTTGCTTACGACATGTACATGCTGTGTACCAGACTCCACTTGTATACAGAGTGGGATCCAGGCTAGTGTCTTGGTTACGACATGTACATGTTGTGTACCAGACTCCACTTGTATAAAAAGTGGGATCTAGGCCAGTGCCTTGCTTACGACGTGTACATGCTACGTACCAGACTCCAATTGTATACAGAGTGAGGTCCAGGTTAGTGCATTACTTACGAAATGGACATGTTGTATACCAGACTCCATTTGTATACAGAGTGAGATCCAGGCTAGTGCTTTACTTACGGCATGTACATGCTGTGTAGTACCAGACTCCACTTGTATACAGACTGGGATCCAGGCTAGTGCTTTACTTACGACATGTACATGCTGTGTAGTACCAGACTCCGCTTGTATACAGAGTGGGATCCAGGCTAGTGCCTTGCTTGTGACATGTACATGTTGTATACCAGATCTCCACTTGTATACAGAGTGGGATCCAGGCTAGTGCCTTGCTTATGACATGTACATGCTGTGTACCAGATCTCCACTTGTATACAGAGTGGGATCCAGGCCAGTGCCTTGCGTACGACATGTACATGCTGTGTACCAAACTCCACTTGTATACAGAGTGGGATCCAGGCCAGTGCCTTGCGTACGACATGTACATGCTGTGTTCCAGACTCCACCTGTATACAGAGTGGGATCCAGGCTAGTGTCTTGCTTACGACATGGACATACTGTGTACCATACTCCACTTGTATACAGAGTGGGATCCAGGCTAGTGTCTTGCTTACGACATGTACATGCTGTGTACCAGACTCCACTTATATACAGAGTGGTCCCACTCTAGTGCCTTGCTAAGGACATGTTCATGCTGTGTACCAGACTCCACTTGTATACAGAGTGGGATCCAGGCTAGTGCCTTGCTTACGACATGTACATGCTGTGTACCAGGCGCCACTTGTATACAGAGTGGGACCCACTCTAGAGTGGGATCCAGGCTAGTTCCTTGCTTCCGACATGTACATGCTGTGTAGTACCAGACTCCACTTGTATACAGAGTGGGATCCAGGCTAGTGCCTTGCTTACGACATGTACATGCTGTGTACAAGACTCCACTTGTATACAGTGTGGGATCCAGTCTAGTTCCTTCCTTCCAACATGTACATGCTGTGTACCAGACTCCACTTGTATACAGAGTGGGATCCAGGCTAGTGCCTTGCTTACGACATGTACATGCTGTGTACAAGACTCCACTTGTATACAGAGTGGGATCCAGTCTAGTTCATTCCTTCCAACATGTACATGCTGTGTACCAGACTCCACCTGTATACAGAGTGGGATCCAGGCTAGTGTCTTGCTTACGACATGGACATACTGTGTACCAGACTCCACTTGTATACAGAGTGGGATCCAGGCTAGTGTCTTGGTTACGACATGTACATGTTGTGTACCAGACTCCACTTGTATAAAAAGTGGGATCTAAGCCAGTGCCTTGCTCACGACGTGTACATGCTACGTACCAGTCTCCAATTGTATACAGAGTGAGGTCCAGGTTAGTGCATTACTTACGAAATGGACATGTTGTATACCAGACTCCATTTGTATACAGAGTGAGATCCAGGCTAGTGCTTTACTTACGACATGTACATGCTGTGTAGTGCCAGACTCCACTTGTTTACAGACTGGGATCCAGGCTAGTGCTTTACTTACGACATGTACATGCTGTGTACCAGATCTCCACTTGTATACAGAGTGGGCCCACTCTAGTGCCTTGCTTACGACATGTACATGCTGTGTACCGGAAATTCACTTGTATACAGAGTGGGATCCAGGCTAGCGCCTTACTTACGACATGTACATGCTATGTACCAGACTCCACTTGTATACAGAGTGGGACCCACTCTAGTGCCTTACTAACGACATGTACATGCTGTGTACCAGACTCCACTTGTATACAGAGTGGGATGCAGGCTAGTGTCTTGCTTACGACATGTACATGTTGTATACCAGATCTCCACTTGTATACAGAGTGGGATCCAGGCTAGCACTTTACTTACGACATGTACATGCTGTGTACCAGAATCCACTAAAATACAGAGTGTGACCCACTCTAGTGCCTTGCTTACGACATGTACTTGTTGTTTGCCAGATCTCCACTTGTATACAGAGTGGGATGCAGGCTAGTGTCTTGCTTACGACATGTACGTGTTGTGTACCAGACTCCACTTGTATAAAAAGTGTGATCTAGGCTAGTGCCTTGCTTACGACGTGTACATGCTACGTAACAGACTCCACTTGTATACAGAGTGGGGTCCAGGTTAGTGCATTACTTACGAAATGGACAAGTTGTATACCAGACTCCACTTGTATACAGATTGGGATCCAGACTTGTGCCTTGCTTACGACATGTACATGCTGTGTACCAGATCTCCACTTGTATACAGAGTGGGACCAACTCTAGTGCCTTGCTTACGACATGTACATGCTGTGTACCAGACTCCACTTATATACAGAGTGGGCCCACTCTAGTGCCTTGCTTAGGACATGTTCATGCTGTGTACCACACTCCACTTGTATACAGAGTGGGATCCAGGCTAGTGCCTTGCTTACGGCATGTACATGCTGTGTACCAGGCGCCACTTGTATACAGAGTGGGACCCACTCTAGTGCCTTGCTTACGACATTTACATGCTGTGTACCAGACTCCACTTGTATACAGAGTGGGATCCAGGCTAGTGCCTTGCTTACGACATGTACATGCTGTGTAGTACCAGACTCCACTTGTATACAGATTGGGATCCAGGCTTGTGCCTTGCTTACGACATGTACATGCTGTGTACCAGATCTCCACTTGTATACAGAGTGGGACCCACTCTAGTGCCTTGCTTACGACATGTACATGCTGTGTACCAGACTCCACTTATATTCAGAGTGGGCCCACTCTAGTGCCTTGCTAAGGACATGTTCATGCTGTGTACCAGACTCCACTTGTATACAGAGTGGGATCCAGGCTAGTGCCTTGCTTAGGACATGTACATGCTGTGTACCAGGCGCCACTTGTATACAGAGTGGGACCCAGGCTAGTTCCTTGCTTCCGACATGTACATGCTGTGTAGTACCAGACTCCACTTGTATACAGAGTGGGATCCAGGCTAGTGCCTTGCTTACGACATGTACATGCTGTGTACAAGACTCCACTTGTATACAGAGTGGGATCCAGTCTAGTTCCTTCCTTCCAACATGTACATGCTGTGTACCAGACTCCACTTGTATACAGAGTGGGATCCAGGCTAGTGTCTTGGTTACGACATGTACATGTTGTGTACCAGACTCCACTTGTATAAAAAGTGGGATCTAGGCCAGTGCCTTGCTTACGACGTGTACATGCTACGTACCAGACTCCAATTGTATACAGAGTGAGGTCCAGGTTAGTGCATTACTTACGAAATGGACATGTTGTATACCAGACTCCGTTGTATACAGAGTGAGATCCAGGCTAGTGCTTTACTTACGACATGTACATGCTGTGTAGTACCAGACTCCACTTGTAAACAGACTGGGATCCAGGCTAGTGCTTTACTTACGACATGTACATGCTGTGTACCAGATCTACACTTGTATACAGAGTGGGCCCACTCTAGTTCCTTGCTTACGACATGTACATGCTGTGTACCAGACTCCACTTGTATACAGAGTGGGATCCAGGCTAGCGCCTTACTTACGACATGTACATGCTATGTACCAGACTCCACTTGTATACAGAGTGGGACCCACTCTAGTGCCTTACTAACGACATGTACATGCTGTGTACCAGACTCCACTTGTATACAGAGTGGGATGCAGGCTAGTGTCTTGCTTACGACATGTACATGTTGTGTACCAGATTCCACTTGTATAAGAAGTGTGATCTAGGCTAGTGCCTTGCTTACGACGTGTACATGCTACGTAACAGACTCCACTTTTATACAGAGTGGGGTCCAGGTTAGTGCATTACTTACGAAATGGACATGTTGTATACCAGACTTCACTTGTATACAGAGTGAGATCCAGGCTAGTGCTTTACTTACTACATGTACATGCTGTGTAGTACCAGACTCCACTTGTATACAGATTGGGATCCAGGCTTGTGCCTTGCTTACGACATGTACATGCTGTGTACCAGATCTCCACTTGTATACAGAGTGGGACCCACTCTAGTGCCTTGCTTACGACATGTACATGCTGTGTACTAGACTCCACTTATATACAGAGTGGGCCCACTCTAGTGCCTTGCTTAGGACATGTTCATGCTGTATACCAGACTACACTTGTATACAGAGTGGGATCCAGGCTAGTGCCTTGCTTACGACATGTACATGATGTGTCCCAGGCGCCACTTGTATACAGATAGGGACCCACTCTAGTGCCTTGCTTACGACATTTACATGCTGTGTACCAGACTCCACTTGTATACAGAGTGGGATGCAGGCTAGTGTCTTGCTTACGACATGTACATGTTGTGTACCAGATTCCACTTGTATAAGAAGTGTGATCTAGGCTAGTGCCTTGCTTACGACGTGTACATGCTACGTAACAGACTCCACTTGTATACAGAGTGGGGTCCAGGTTAGTGCATTACTTACGAAATGGACATGTTGTATACCAGACTTCACTTGTATACAGAGTGAGATCCAGGCTAGTGCTTTACTTACGACATGTACATGCTGTGTAGTACCAGACTCCACTTGTATACAGATTTGGATCCAGGCTTGTGCCTTGCTTACGACATGTACATGCTGTGTACCAGATCTCCACTTGTATACAGAGTGGGACACACTCTAGTGCCTTGCTTACGACATGTACATGCTGTGTACTAGACTCCACTTATATACAGAGTGGGCCCACTCTAGTGCCTTGCTTAGGACATGTTCATGCTGTATACCAGACTACACTTGTATACAGAGTGGGATCCAGGCTAGTGCCTTGCTTACGACATGTACATGATGTGTCCCAGGCGCCACTTGTATACAGAGTGGGACCCACTCTAGTGCCTTGCTTACGACATTTACATGCTGTGTACCAGACTCCACTTGTATACAGAGTGGGATCCAGGCTAGTGCCTTGCTTACGACATGTACATGCTGTGTACCAGACTCCAATTGTATACAAAGTTGGGTCCAGGATAGTGCATTACTTACGACATGTACATGCTGTGTACCAGGCGCCACTTGTATACAGAGTGGGACCCACTCTAGTGCCTTGCTTACGACATGTACATGCTGTGTACCAGACTCCACTTGTATACAGAGTGGGATCCAGGCTAGTGCCTTGCTTACGACATGTACATGCTGTGTACCAGACTCCACTTGTATACAGAGTTGGGTCCAGGCTAGTGCATTACTTACGACATGGACATGTTGTATACCAGATTCCATTTGTATACAGAATGGGATCAAGGCTAGTGCATTACTTACGACATGCACATGCTGTGTAGTACCAGACTCCACTTGTATACAGAGTGGGACCCAGCTAGTGCCTTGCTTACGACATGTACATGCTGTATACCAGATCTCCACTTGTATACAAAGTGGGATCCAGGCTAGCGCCTTACTTACGACATGTACATGTTGTATACATACAAGATCTCTATAGCACATTTTAAAACATCAATAACTCTTCACATGCCATATGACACATGGTTATTTTAGTATGAATGTATTCTGTTCTGGGATAGGTTCATATTCAACAATATAACCATATACTTGTGTTTGTTATACATTAAGAAGCATTATTGGTATAAATACTGAAAGGGGGACCCATGAAAGCTATACTTATTGAGATATTCATGGGAGGTACCGCTCTGACGCCCTCTATCACCGGCTTAAGTCGTATTCTACTTTAAAACCACATATATTGGGCTTGATGATATCAATGAACCATTAAATAATAACGCTACTGATTTGTAATCATGGCGACATTATACAGCCGCCGAACATCTAGGCAGTGTCTTTTTTTCATATCAAATGGTGTTGTGTAATTGAAAACTGAATGAAACAAAGATTATTTAAGCCTGTCATCCTACAATTTTTTTTATTTTTTTTGCCGTATTATCAAGTTTGATATATAACGATTGTATGTTGCAGAATTTGTGTAAAAATAAAGCCTAGATTAAATGTAACAAAAGTAAGTACAAAAGGCGAATGCACAGAACACACAGCAAACCCAAAACACGCAAACGGATATGTCACAAACATAATGGCAACGTTAACACAGAATAAAGGCACATAACGTCACAAACACAAACAGGGTTGACAATAGGGCTACCGCCTTGGAACGGTCAGTGGCAGAAAAAGGCCGATGGGGGTTTAAACCAGGTTCTAGGGCGCACCAAACCTCACACTTACCCTACTTCATCCCAATAAAACGGGACAGTGTAAATAAAGACATTCCCGTCACGAACTATTCTCGAACCAACAAAGCAACTTGTAATCCGATCCTTATGTTTTACTATTTCTGTCCAATATATTTTTTCATTGCACGTCGTACAAAATTCTAGGCATCCCATTGATTGAGTGCGGTTATTATTTAGGGGACTCAGCTATTGCCTCGCCACCTATAAATCTCACTGACCCCACATATTTCTGTAGGGGATCAGTAACACGCCCAATAACTAACTTAATAGTTCATGTATGTAAATTATTGGCAAAACACTAAGTCTTTAGACTTGAGCTCAAGTACTCAAATTTTGTTCACAAACATACCCATTACCTTCAAAGATAAACATTTGGATGAAGCTTTTATTTTATTAGTATTTATCATACTTATGCATAGCAGCTTCTTGTAAACGTTAATCCTTTAAGCTTATAGGAATATTTGTGAATAAAATTTAAATGTTTGGGCTTAAGTCTAAGAATATTCTCAAGAATGGTTGGTGAATTCAAGGCGGTCTCTACAAACTTACGACTATCACAACCTGACTTCTAGGGTGACGTGATTTACAAACTTCGTAAATCCTTGGTCATGATCACTTTCATACTCTCTGTTAAACGTGTTAAAAGGTTTATCAAAAGAGGTTATGACCCTATCATTTTGCAACGCACATCATGCTTAGTGGTGGACCCGTTTGCAGTTCACTACTATGCTTTCCTCTTTAATTGTGCGATGACCGGACGGACCCTATGATGACGTCTACTTAAAGCCCAAAACGACGGTGACGTTTGGTGGTTGTCCGCAATCTTGTCTTTTCGTGCTCTCAATGGTTTATTCTCTTATTGCTCTGGCTTCTCTTTGTATTTATATATACACGAGCATCTTTGTGTTTTACTTATATTGCATATTAATGCTGCCTTCTTGGTTATAGAATAGTTCATGGCGGGCCGCTGATATTACAGCAACACGCAATATACATGTGTTTGTTATGATTCGGCAGCTGACACACCAGCAACACGCAATATACATGTGTTTGTTATCTGTGATTCGGCCGCTGACACACCAGCAATACACAATATACATGTGTTTGTGATCTGTGATTCGGCCGCTGACACACCAGCAACACGCAATATACATGTGTTTGACATCTGTGATTCGGCCGCTGACACACCAGCAACACGCAATATACATGTGTTTGACATCTGTGATTCGGCCGCTGTCACACCAGCAACACACAATATACATGAGTTTATTATGATTCGGCAGCTGACACACCAGCAACACACAATATACAATATAAATGAAGTGGCATTTTGGGGTAAACAGTCTGTTTTTCGTACATGTTTCGCCCAAGGTGATACATTTTGCAAGAAAGATATCCTTTGATTTAATTTCAGACCTTTCTTTAAGTTTTAGTTCCATTCAAGTTTTTTGTTCATTCTGTAGATGTTTTTGAAGCATGCATATGCAGGATTTCTATGTTAAATATATGGGAGAGAAACATTAGCCGGTCCTTAAAGCCCCAAATACTTCTCCCAGGGAGAGAATTTGAGTTATGTATTTCTAGACAGTCTTAGCAGCATGCTGACCTGAATTTACAGGTCGAAGCCTCCTAAAATATGTGACTGCATATTATCACTGTTTAAGACAGATGGATAATTTATACCAGCATAGTATAAATAAATGTATGGTCAACTATGTTTTTCAATATAAAAACACACAAAAAAACACAACTCTGAAACTTCATTCTCTATAATGACTTCAGCACAACCCATAAAAATATATATTATTATGAATCTCAAAACTCATTTTGTCTGAATGTAAACATATTGATTTTTTTTTTATAATTTGTATACTAACAGTCTATCTTTTATCGATGGTTTATTATCTTGTGGCTCTGGTTTCTGTTTGTTTTTATATATACACGAGCATCTTTGTGTTTTACACATACTGCCTATTAATGCTGCCTTGTTGGTTATAGAATAGTTATACCAGCAGCACGCAATATACATGTGTTTGTTATGATTCGGCAGCTGACACGCCAGCAACACGCAATATACATGTGTTCGTTATCTGTGATTCGGCCGCTGACACACCAGCAACACGCAATATACATGTGTTTGACATCTGTGATTCTGCCGCTGACACACCAGCAACACGCAATATACATGTGTTTGACATCTATGATTCGGCCGCTGACACACCAGCAACACGCAATATACATGTTTGACATCTGTGATTCGGCCGCTGAAACACCAGCAACACGCAATATACATGTGTTTGACATCTGTGATTCGGCCGCTGAAACACCAGCAACAGGCAATATACATGTGTTTGTTATTTGTGATTCGGCCGCTGACATACCAGCAACACGCAATATACATGTGTTTGATATCTGTGATTCGGCCGCTGACATTTTCACAGCTTATAATAGTACAAGTAGGTAAAACTCTAGATCAAGGCCTAGATCAATGTATACAATATTCACGCAGTAAAGATACATGTTATCTTTTATTCAGCAAATTTCTAATATATCATACGACCCATGAGAATAAAAAACATGTGTACAAGATTGACAGCAAGTAAATGGACTATTTACATGTACTAATAAATACTGATAAAGGTGATCCTTTGGAAGCAACAAACCCAATTAAGAGAATAAGCAGCAGACTCGGTTTTATTGAGTCTGTTCATGAGAAGTAATGAAATAAGCAACACCTCTCACGCCCACTAGCACCGGCTTAAGCGGTATTCCACTTCAAAGGCACCTATATTGGGCTCATTGGTCCCAAAGGACCAGTAAAAATAACACTACTGATTCGTAGCACGGGGAGACTTTTTATAGCCGCCACACCGTACTAAACGAACGCTAGTGTGAATGTTACAAATTACTGTATAGTGTGAATAATTACAAAGTACTATGTTAGCAGCAACACCATAGTATAACATCAGAGTAAAGCACACAGAATAATTATAACAGTTCAAGAAACAATTTACAATTTATGTTATTATTATTATTGCTTATATTGTACTTTCTTTAAAACAGTATTCATCGCATAATTTACTCCTCAAGTTAAGCACCATCCCTTCTTTATTTTAACTAGAAAGCAGACCAAACCCCTGTATTTATTTTAATAGTCATCTTAAACCAAAATAATTTACAAAATAATGTTTCTGGTAGCTTGGACATCATTTTACAACATAAATCAAAATGTGCACATTTGAAATTTGTGAAAAACACTAGATTTTACCCAAAAATGAGATATTCAGATTTAACATGTTCTTCGATGTCTAATTGATACAGCTGTCATTTCTCAATAATTTCGAACAACAACCAATCTCACGCTACACAAATTTCGATACCTATCCCAATATTTGCTTCAAATTTAGACCATGGGAAGGAAAATTGGGATATTTGTAAATTCGATGGTTTTCGTACATGTTTCGCCCAAATTTTGCAAGAAAAATATCCTTTGATTTAATGTCAGACCTTCATTAAAATCTTGTTTCCATTCAAGTTTTTTGTTCATTCTGTAGATGTTTTTGAAGCATGCATATGCAGGATTTCTATGTTAAATATATGGGAGAGAAACATTAGCCGGTCCTTAAAGCCCCAAATACTTCTCCCAGGGAGAGAATTTGAGTTATGTATTTCTAGACGGTCATAGCAGCATGCTGACCTGAATTTACAAGTCAAAGTCTCCTAAAATATGTGACTGCATATCATCACTGTATAAGACAGATGGATAATTTATACCAGCATAGTATAGATATTAAATGGTATTAAACTGAACAAAACCTAATGAAGGAATTGAAAGAAATCATAATCAAAATAATTAAAAACATACACTATGACACTATGTTTGGTTTTAATATAAAAACAAACACAAAACAAAAACAACTCTGAAACTTCATTCTCTATAATGACTTCAGCACAACCCATACAAATGTGTATTATTATGATATTGTCTGAATGTAAACATTTTCTTTTTTATAATTTGTATACTAACAGTCTATCTTTTAATGAGGGAAAATCTTGACTTTATTTTACATTTATTTGCTGCATAAACTAGCATCATAGACTGTATAGATATATGCTAACATATAGTTTTATGTTGATTATAACTATCCTTATGCTATCCTCATTTATACCAGTTGATAGGATCTTTATGTGACTTTAAACAAACGGAATATAAATATCATATCACATGTAATACTTATTAATATATCTCTACATGTTTACTTACCTTCTCCGTGAATTCTGAATTGCAAATTGTATGTCACAATTTTTACTATATATTGTTTTGTTTTGTATTATTACAGGCTGATTGTTCGTTTGTTTGCTCTTCGTTCTCAAGTAAGAAGTAAACAGTGTAACTTTGTATATCATTTGCATCTGATTTGTATTATACATGTATGTACGAATCTTGCTACGTCTGTTAAAAAAATGTATATGTATATATTGTATGATCACATGGGCCTGTGGCTTACTGATTTTGAAATAAAGTGCTTCTCCTTTATTACGTCCTGTACATTTTCTATGCAGATAAATACAGTACTTCTTGGGTGTATCTACTTTGCTGACAAGTGCATGGTCAATAATGACCACAAATAGTGATAATTGCCAATTAATCTGAAACACTACCAGCCTTCCCTGTTGCTTGTATCTGGGGGTTAAATTATTCTGAGGGGTATATATAACGTATTTTAGGCGTAATTAACTGTATTTCTCCTTCTTACAAAAGACAAAAATACACTTAGTATTTTGACTCATGCTTTTCCAGACCTCAGCATCTGGTCAGCTTATTCCGAGTAAGAAGTATTTTATGTTTGTACATCCAGTACTATTATCTGTAATAAGAATGTGTTTGGACACTCAGTACTATTATCTGTAATAAGAAGCTGTTTGGACACCCAGTACTATTATCTATAATACGAATGTGTTTGGACACACAGTACTATTATCTGTAATAAGTATGTGTTTGGACACCCAGTACTATTATCTGTAATTAGAGTGTGTTTGGGCACCCAGTACTATTATCTGTAATAAGAATGAGTTCGGACAAACAGTACTATTATCTGTAATAAGAATGTGTTTGGACACCCAGTACTATTTTCTGTAATAAGAAGCTGTTTGGACACCCAGTACTAGTATATGTAATACGAATGTGTTTGGACACATAGTACTATTATCTGTAATTAGAGTGTGTTTGGGCACCCAGTACTATTATCTGTAATACGAATGTGTTTGGACACCCAGTACTATTATCTGTAATAAGAATGTGTTCGGACAAACAGTACTATTATCTGTAATTAGAGTGTGTTTGGGCACCCAGTACTATTATCTGTAATAAGAATGAGTTCGGACAAACAGTACTATTATCTGTAATAAGAATGTGTTTGGACACCCAGTACTATTTTCTGTAATAAGAAGCTGTTTGGACACCCAGTACTAGTATATGTAATACGAATGTGTTTGGACACATAGTACTATTATCTGTAATTAGAGTGTGTTTGGGCACCCAGTACTATTATTTGTAATACGAATGTGTTTGGACACCCAGTACTATTATCTGTAATAAGAATGTGTTCGGACAAACAGTACTATTATCTGTAATACGAATGTGTTTGGACACACAGTACTATTATCTGTAATTAGAGTGTGTTTAGGCACCCAGTACTATTATCTGTAATAAGAATGTGTTCGGACAAACAGTACTATTATCTGTAATAAGAATGTGTTTGGACACTCAGTATTATTATCTGTAATAAGAAGCTGTTTGGACACCCAGTACTAGTATATGTAATACGAATGTGTTTGGACACACAGTACTATTATCTGTACTAAGAATGTGTTTGGACACCCAGTACTATTATCTGTAATAAGAATATGTTTGGGCACCCAGTACTATTATCTGTAATACGAATGTGTTTGGGCACACAGTACTATTATCTGTAATTAGAATGTGTTTGGGCACACAGTACTATTATCTGTAATAAGAATGTGTTTGGGCACACAGTACTATTATCTGTAATAAGAATGTGTTTGGGCACACAGTACTATTATCTGTAATAAGAATGTGTTCGGACACCCAGTACTAGTATCTGTAATACGAATGTGCTTGGACACCCAGTACTATTATCTGTAATTAGAGTGTGTTTGGGCACCCAGTACTATTATATGTAATAAGAATGTGTTTGGGCACCCAGTACTATTATCTGTAATAAGAATGTGTTCGGACAAACAGTACTATTATCTGTAATAAGAAGCTGTTTGGACACCCTGTGCTATTATCTGTAATACGAATGTGTTTGGACACTCAGTACTATTATCTGTAATAAGAATGTGTTTGGACACCCAGTACTATTATCTGTAATAAGAATGTGTTTGGGCACCCAGTACTAGTATTTGTAATAAGAATGTGTTTGGGCACCCAGTACTATTACCTGTAATAAGAATGTGTTCGGACACCCAGTATTATTATATGTAATAAGAATGTGTTTGGGCACACAGTACCATTATCTGTAATAAGAACGTGATTGGACACACAGTGCTATTATCTGTAATAAGAACGTGTTTGGACACCCATTACTATTATCTGTAATAAGAATGTGTTTGGACACACAGTACTATTATCTGTAATAAGAATGTGATTGGACACATAGTAATATTATCTGTAATAAGAACGTTTTTGGACACCCAGTACTATTATCTGAAATAAGAATGTGTTTGGACACACAGTACTATTATCTGTAACAAGAATGTGATTGGACACACCGTGCTATTATCTGTAATAAGAACGTGTTTGGACACATAGTACCATTATCTGTAATAAGAATGTGTTTGAACACCCAGTACTATTATCTGTAATAAGAATGTGTTTGGACACCCAGTATTATTATCTGTAATAAGAACGTGTTTGGATACACAGTACTATTATCTGTAATAAGAACGTGTTTGGACACATAGTACTATTATCTGTAATAAGAATGTGTTTGAACACCCAGTACTATTATCTATAATAAGAACGTGTTTGGACACACAGTGCTATTATCTGTAATAAGAACGTGTTTGGACACATAGTACCATTATCTGTATTAAGAATGTGTTTGGACACCCAGTATTATTATCTGTAATAATAATGTGTTTGGACACACAGTACTATTATCTTTAATAAGAATGTGTTTGGACACCCTGTACTATTATCTGTGACAAGGATATGTTTGGACACACAATACTATTATCTGTAATAAGAATGTGATTGGACACACAGTACTATTATCTGTAATAAGAAGGTGTTTGGACACACAGTACTATTATCTGTAATAAGAATGTGTTTGGACACCCAGTACTATTATCTGTAATAAGAAAGTGATTGGACACCCAGTACTATTATCTGTAATAAGAACGTGTTTGGACACACAGTACTATTATCTGTAATAAGAATGTGTTTGGACTCCCAGTACTATTATCTGTAATAAGAAAATGATTGGACACCCAGTGCTATTATCTGTAATAAGGACGTGTTTGGACACATAGTACCATTATCTGTAATAAGAATGTGTTTGGACACCCAGTATTATTATCTGTAATAAGGATGTGTTTGGACACACAGTACTATTATCTGTAATAAGAATGTGTTTGGATACCCAGTACTATTATCTGTAATAAGGATGTGTTTGGACACACAGTACTATTATCTGTAATAAGAATGTGATTGGACACACAGTACTATTATCTGTAATAAGAACGTGTTTGGACACACAGTACTATTATCTGTAATAAGAATGTGTTTGGACACCCAGTACTATTATCTGTGATAAGAAAGTGATTGGACACCCAGTACTATTATCTGTAATAAGAACGTGTTTGGACACCCAGTACTATTATCTGTAATAAGAATGTGTTTGGACACCCAGTACTATTATCTGTAATAAGAAAGTGTTTGGACACACAGTACTATTATCTGTAATAAGAATGTGTTTGGACACACAGTACTATTATATGTAATAAGAATGTGTTTGGACACCAATTACTATTATCTGTAATAAGAACGTGTTTGGACACACAGTACTTTTATCTGTAATAAGAACGTGTTTGGACACACAGTACTATAACAAGAACGTATTTGGACACCCACTACTATTATATGTAATAAGAATGTGTTTGGACACCCAGTACTAGTATCTGTAATAAGAATGTGTTTGGACACCCAGTACTATTTTCTGTAATAAGAATGTGTTTGGACACCCAGTACTATTACCTATAATAAGAACATGTTTGGACACACAGTACTATTATCTGTAATAAGAATGTGTCTGGACACCCAGTACTATTATATATAATAAGAACGTGTTTGGACACACAGTACTATTATCTGTAATAAGAATGTGCCTTGACACCCAGTACTATTATCTGTAATAAGAATGTGTTTGGACACCCAGTACTATTATCTATAATAAGAACGTGTTTGGACACACAGTACTATTATCTGTAATAAGAATGTGTCTGGACACCCAGTACTATTATCTGTAATAAGAACGTGTTTGGACACACAGTACTATTATCTGTAATAAGAATGTGTCTGGACACACAGTACTATTATCTGTAATAAGAACGTGTTTGGACACACAGTACTACTATCTGTAATAAGAACGTGTTTGGACACACAGTACTATTATCTGTAATAAGAATGTGTCTGGACACCCACTACTAGTATCTGTAATAAGAATGTGTTTGGACACACAGTACTATTATCTGTAATAAGAATGTGTTTGGACACACAGTACTATTATCTGTAATAAGAATGTGTTTGGACACCCAGTACTATTATCTATAATAAGAACGTGTTTGGACACACAGTACTATTATCTGTAATAAGAATGTGTTTGGACACCCACTACTATTATCTGTAATAAGAACGTGTTTGGACACACAGTACTATTATCTGTAATAAGAATGTGTTTGGACACACAGTACTATTATCTGTAATAAAAATGTGTTCTGACACCCAGTACTATTATATGTAATAAGAATGTGTTTTGACACCCAGTACTATTATCTGTAATAAGAATGTGTTTGGACACCCAGTACTATTATCTGTATTAAATACGTGATTGGACACACAGTACCATTATCTGTAATTAGAATGTGTTTTGACACCCAGTACTATTATATGTAATAAGAATGTGTTTTAACACCCAGTACTATTATCTGTAATAAGAATGTGTTTGGACACACAGTACTATTATCTGTAATAAGAATGTGTTTGGACACACAGTACTATTATCTGTAATATGAATGTGTTTGGACACCCAGTACTATTATCTATAATAAGAACGTGTTTGGACACCCAGTACTATTATCTGTAATAAGAACGTGATTGGACACCCAGTACTATTATCTGTAATAAGAATTTGTTTAGACACATAGTACTATTATCTGTAATATGAATGTGTTTAGACACCCAGTACTATTATCTGTAATAAGAATGTGTTTGGACACATAGTACCATTATCTGTAATAAGAATGTGTTTGGACACCCAGTACTATTATCTGTAATAAGAACGTGTTTGGACATGTAGTACCATTATATGTAATAAGAATGTGTTTGGACACCCAGTACTATTATCTGTAATAAGAATGTGTCTGGACACACAGTACTATTATCTGTAATAAGAATGTGTTTAGACAACCAGTACTATTATCTGTAATAAGAACGTGTTTGGACACCCACTTCTAGTATCTGTAATAAGAATGTGATTGGACACCCAGTGCTATTATCTGTCATAAGAATGTGTTTGGACACCCAGTACTATTATTTGTAATAAGAAAGTGATTGGACACCCAGTACTATTATCTGTAATAACAAAGTGATTGGACACCCAGTACTATTATCTGTAATAAGAACGTGTTTGGACACCCAGTACTATTATCTGTAATAAGGATGTGATTGGACACCCAGTGCTATTATCTGTAATAAGAATGTGTTTGGACACATAGTACTATTATCTGTAATAAGGATGTGTTGGACACCCAGTGCTATTATCTGTAATAAGAATGTGTTTGGACACCCAGTACTATTATCTGTAATAAGAATGTGTTTGGACACCCAGTACTATTATCTGTAATAAGAATGTGTTTGGACACATAGTACTATTATCTGTAATAAGGATGTGATTGGACACCCAGTGCTATTATCTGTAATATGAATGTGTTTGGACACCCAGTACTATTATCTGTAATAAGAATGTGTTTGAACACCTAGTGTTATTATCTGTAATAAGAATGTGTTTGGACACATAGTACTATTATCTGTAATAAGGATGTGATTGGACACCCAGTGCTATTATCTGTAATATGAATATGTTTGGACACCCAGTAGTAGTATCTGTAATAAGAATGTGTTTGGATACCCATTACTAGTATCTGTAATAAGAAAGTGATTGGACACCCAGTACTAGTATATGTAATAAAAACGTGGTTGGACTCACAGTAATATTATCTGTAATAAGAATGTGTTTAGACACCCAGTACTATTATCTGTAATAAGAACGTGTTTGGACATCCAGTACTATTATCTGGATTAAGAAAGTGTTTGGACACCCAGTACCATTATCTGTAATAACAACGTGTTTGGACACCCAGCACTATTATCTGTAATAAGAACGTGTTTGGACACCCAGTACTAGTATCTGTAATAAGAACGTGTTTGGGCACCCAGTACTATTATCTGTAATAAGAATGTGTTTGGACACCCAGTACTATTATCTATAATAAGAATGTGTTTGGGTACACAGTACTATTATCTGTAATAATAATGTGTTTGGGCACCCAGTACTAGTATCTGTAATAAGAATGTGTTTTGACACCCAGTACAAGTATCTGTAATAATAATGTGTTTGGACACCCAGTACTGTTATCTTTAATAAATGTGTTTGGACACCCAGTACTAGTATCTGTAATAATAATCTGTTTGGACACCCAGTACTATTATCTGTAATAATAATGTGTTTGGACACCCAGTACTATTATCTGTAATAAGAATGTGTTTGGACACCCAGTACTATTATCTGTAATAAAAATGTGTTTGGACACCCAGTACTATTATCTGTAATAGGAATGTGTTTGGACACCCAATACTATAATATGTAATAGTAATGTGTTTGGACATCCAGTACTATTATCTGTATTAATGTGTTTGGATACCCATTACTATTATCTGTAATAAGAATGTGTTTGGACACCCAGTACTATTATCTGTAATAAAAATGTGTTTGGACACCCAGTACTATTATCTGTAATAAGAATGTGTTTCGACACCCAGTACTATAATCCGTAATAAGAATGTATTTTAACAACCAGTACTATCATCTGTAATAAGGATGTATTTGAACACCCAGTACTATTATCTGTAATAAGAATGTGTTTGGACACCCAGTACTATTATCTGTAATAAGAATGTGTTTGGACACCCAGTACTATCATCTGTAATAAGAATGTGTTTGGACACCCAGTACTAGTATCTGTAATAAGAATATGTCTGGACACCCAGTACAAGTATCTGTAATAAGAATGTGTTTGGACACCCAGTACTATTATCTGTAACAATAATGTGTTTGGACACCCAGTACTATTATCTGTACTAAGAATGTGTTTGGACACCCAGTACTATTATCTATAATAAGAACGTGTTTGGACACCCTGTACTATTATCTGTAATTAGAACGTGATTGGACACCCAGTACTACTATCTGTAATAAGAATGTGTTTAGACACATAGTACTATTATCTGTAATATGAATGTGTTTAGACACCCAGTACTATTATCTGTAATAAGAATGTGTTTGGACACATAGTACCATTATCTGTAATAAGAATGTGTTTGGACACCCAGTACTAGTATCTGTAATAAGAACGTGTATGGACATATAGTACCATTATATGTAATAAGAATGTATTTCGACACCCAGTACTATTATCTGTAATAAGAATGTGTCTGAACACCCAGTGCTATTATCTGTAATAAGAATGTGTTTGGACACATAGTACTATTATCTGTAATAAGGATGTGTTTGGACACCCAGTGCTATTATCTGTAATATGAATATGTTTGGACACCCAGTAGTAGTATCTGTAATAAGAATGTGTTTGGATACCCAGTACTAGTATCTGTAATAAGAAAGTGACTGGACACCCAGTACTAGTATATGTAATAAAAACGTGGTTGGACTCACAGTAACATTATCTGTAATAAGAATGTGTTTAGACACCCAGTACTATTATCTGTAATAAGAACGTGTTTGGACATCCAGTACTATTATCTGGATTAAGAAACTGTTTGGACACCCAGTACCATTATCTGTAATAACAACGTGTTTGGACACCCAGCACTATTATCTGTAATAAGAACGTGTTTGGACACCCAGTACTAGTATCTGTAATAAGAACGTGTTTGGGCACCCAGTACTATTATCTGTAATAAGAATGTGTTTGGACACCCAGTACTATTATCTATAATAAGAATGTGTTTGGGTACCCAGTACTATTATCTGTAATAATAATGTGTTTGGGCACCCAGTACTAGTATCAGTAATAAGAATGTGTTTTGACACCCAGTACAAGTATCTGTAATAATAATGTGTTTGGACACCCAGTACTGTTATCTTTAATAAATGTGTTTGGACACCCAGTACTAGTATCTGTAATAATAATCTGTTTGGACACCCAGTACTATTATCTGTAATAATAATGAGTTTGGACACCCAGTACTATTATCTGTAATAAGAATGTGTTTGGACACCCAGTACTATTATCTGTAATAAAAATGTGTTTGGACACCCAGTACTATTATCTGTAATAAGAATGTGTTTGGACACCCAATACTATAATATGTAATAGTAATGTGTTTGGACATCCAGTACTATTATCTGTAATATGAATGTGTTTGGATACCCATTACTATTATCTGTAATAAGAATGTGTTTGGACACCCAGTACTATTATCTGTAATAAAAATGTGTTTGGACACCCAGTACTATTATCTGTAATAAGAATGTGTTTCGACACCCAGTTCTATAATCCGTAATAAGAATGTATTTGGACAACCAGTACTATCATCTGTAATAAGGATGTATTTGAACACCCAGTACTATTATCTGTAATAAGAATGTGTTTGGACACCCAGTACTATTATCTGTAATAATAATGTGTTTGGGCACCCAGTACTAGTATCTGTAATAAGAATGTGTTTTGACACCCAGTACAAGTATCTGTAATAATAATGTGTTTGGACACCCAGTACTGTTATCTTTAATAAATGTGTTTGGACACCCAGTACTAGTATCTGTAATAATAATCTGTTTGGACACCCAGTACTATTATCTGTAATAAAAATGTGTTTGGACACCCAGTACTATTATCTGTAATAAAAATGTGTTTGGACACCCAGTACTATTATCTGTAATAAGAATGTGTTTCGACACCCAGTACTATAATCCGTAATAAGAATGTATTTGGACAACCAGTACTATCATCTGTAATAAGGATGTATTTGAACACCCAGTACTATTATCTGTAATAAGAATGTGTTTGGACACCCAGTACTATTATCTGTAATAATAATGTGTTTGGGCACCCAGTACTAGTATCTGTAATAAGAATGTGTTTTGACACCCAGTACAAGTATCTGTAATAATAATGTGTTTGGACACCCAGTACTGTTATCTTTAATAAATGTGTTTGGACACCCAGTACTAGTATCTGTAATAATAATCTGTTTGGACACCCAGTACTATTATCTGTAATAAAAATGTGTTTGGACACCCAGTACTATTATCTGTAATAAGAATGTGTTTGGACACCCAATACTATAATATGTAATAGTAATGTGTTTGGACATCCAGTACTATTATCTGTAATATGAATGTGTTTGGATACCCATTACTATTATCTGTAATAAGAATGTGTTTGGACACCCAGTACTATTATCTGTAATAAAAATGTGTTTGGACACCCAGTACTATTATCTGTAATAAGAATGTGTTTCGACACCCAGTACTATAATCCGTAATAAGAATGTATTTGGACAACCAGTACTATCATCTGTAATAAGGATGTATTTGAACACCCAGTACTATTATCTATAATAAGAATGTGTTTGGGTACACAGTACTATTATCTGTAATAATAATGTGTTTGGGCACCCAGTACTAGTATCTGTAATAAGAATGTGTTTTGACACCCAGTACAAGTATCTGTAATAATAATGTGTTTGGACACCCAGTACTGTTATCTTTAATAAATGTGTTTGGACACCCAGTACTAGTATCTGTAATAATAATCTGTTTGGACACCCAGTACTATTATCTGTAATAATAATGTGTTTGGACACCCAGTACTATTATCTGTAATAAGAATGTGTTTGGACACCCAGTACTATTATCTGTAATAAAAATGTGTTTGGACACCCAGTACTATTATCTGTAATAGGAATGTGTTTGGACACCCAATACTATAATATGTAATAGTAATGTGTTTGGACATCCAGTACTATTATCTGTATTAATGTGTTTGGATACCCATTACTATTATCTGTAATAAGAATGTGTTTGGACACCCAGTACTATTATCTGTACTAAAAATGTGTTTGGACACCCAGTACTATTATCTGTAATAAGAATGTGTTTCGACACCCAGTACTATAATCCGTAATAAGAATGTATTTTAACAACCAGTACTATCATCTGTAATAAGGATGTATTTGAACACCCAGTACTATTATCTGTAATAAGAATGTGTTTGGACACCCAGTACTATTATCTGTAATAAGAATGTGTTTGGACACCCACTACTATCATCTGTAATAAGAATGTGTTTGGACACCCAGTACTAGTATCTGTAATAAGAATATGTCTGGACACCCAGTACAAGTATCTGTAATAAGAATGTGTTTGGACACCCAGTACTATTATCTGTAACAATAATGTGTTTGGACACCCAGTACTATTATCTGTACTAAGAATGTGTTTGGACACCCAGTACTATTATCTATAATAAGAACGTGTTTGGACACCCTGTACTATTATCTGTAATTAGAACGTGATTGGACACCCAGTACTACTATCTGTAATAAGAATGTGTTTAGACACATAGTACTATTATCTGTAATATGAATGTGTTTAGACACCCAGTACTATTATCTGTAATAAGAATGTGTTTGGACACATAGTACCATTATCTGTAATAAGAATGTGTTTGGACACCCAGTACATTATCTGTAATAAGAACGTGTATGGACATATAGTACCATTATATGTAATAAGAATGTGTTTCGACACCCAGTACTATTATCTGTAATAAGAATGTGTCTGAACACCCAGTGCTATTATCTGTAATAAGAATGTGTTTGGACACATAGTACTATTATCTGTAATAAGGATGTGTTTGGACACCCAGTGCTATTATCTGTAATATGAATATGTTTGGACACCCAGTAGTAGTATCTGTAATAAGAATGTGTTTGGATACCCAGTACTAGTATCTGTAATAAGAAAGTGACTGGACACCCAGTACTAGTATATGTAATAAAAACGTGGTTGGACTCACAATAACATTATCTGTAATAAGAATGTGTTTAGACACCCAGTACTATTATCTGTAATAAGAACGTGTTTGGACATCCAGTACTATTATCTGGATTAAGAAACTGTTTGGACACCCAGTACCATTATCTGTAATAACAACGTGTTTGGACACCCAGCACTATTATCTGTAATA
This sequence comes from Cyrtodaria siliqua, assembly GCA_037043455.1. NCBI lineage: Eukaryota > Metazoa > Mollusca > Bivalvia > Adapedonta > Hiatellidae > Cyrtodaria > Cyrtodaria siliqua. Next base: position 44,544 of record JAWPHD010004742.1, on the reverse strand, counting down.
AGAACGTGTTTGGACACCCAGTACTAGTATCTGTAATAAGAACGTGTTTGGGCACCCAGTACTATTATCTGTAATAAGAATGTGTTTGGACACCCAGTACTATTATCTATAATAAGAATGTGTTTGGGTACCCAGTACTATTATCTGTAATAATAATGTGTGTGTGCACCCAGTACTAGTATCTGTAATAAGAATGTGTTTTGACACCCAGTACAAGTATCTGTAATAATAATGTGTTTGGACACCCAGTACTGTTATCTTTAATAAATGTGTTTGGACACCCAGTACTAGTATCCGTAATAATAATCTGTTTGGACACCCAGTACTATTATCTGTAATAATAATGCGTTTGGACACCCAGTACTATTATCTGTAATAAGAATGTGTTTGGACACCCAGTACTATTATCTGTAATAAAAATGTGTCTGGACACCCAGTACTATTATCTGTAATAAGAATGTGTTTGGACACCCAATACTATAATATGTAATAGTAATGTGTTTGGACATCCAGTACTATTATCTGTAATATGAATGTGTTTGGATACCCATTACTATTATCTGTAATAAGAATGTGTTTGGACACCCAGTACTATTATCTGTAATAAAAATGTGTTTGGACACCCAGTACTATTATCTGTAATAAGAATGTGTTTCGACACCCAGTACTATAATCCGTAATAAGAATGTATTTGGACAACCAGTACTATCATCTGTAATAAGGATGTATTTGAACACCCAGTACTATTATCTGTAATAAGAATGTGTTTGGACACCCAGTACTATTATCTGTAATAAGAATGTGTTTGGACACCCAGTACTATCATCTGTAATAAGAATGTGTTTGGACACCCAGTACTAGTATCTTTAATAAGAATATGTCTGGACACCCTGTACAAGTATCTGTAATAAGAATGTGTTTGGACACCCAGTACTATTATCTGTAACAATAATGTGTTTGGACACCCTGTACTATTATCTGTAATTAGATCGTGATTGGACACCCAGTACTACTATCTGTAATAAGAATGTGTTTAGACACATAGTACTATTATCTGTAATATGAATGTGTTTAGACACCCAGTACTATTATCTGTAATAAGAATGTGTTTGGACACATAGTACCATTATCTGTAATAAGAATGTGTTTGGACACCCAGTACTATTATCCGTAATAAGAACGTGTTTGGACATATAGTACCATTATATGTAATAAGAATGTGTTTTGACACCCAGTACTATTATCTGTAACAATAATGTGTTTGGACACCCTGTACTATTATCTGTAATTAGATCGTGATTGGACACCCAGTACTACTATCTGTAATAAGAATGTGTTTAGACACATAGTACTATTATCTGTAATATGAATGTGTTTAGACACCCAGTACTATTATCTGTAATAAGAATGTGTTTGGACACATAGTACCATTATCTGTAATAAGAATGTGTTTGGACACCCAGTACTATTATCCGTAATAAGAACGTGTTTGGACATATAGTACCATTATATGTAATAAGAATGTGTTTTGACACCCAATACTATTATCTGTAATAAGAATGTGTCTGGACACACAGTACTATTATCTGTAATAAGAGTGTGTTTAGACACCCAGTACTATTATCTGTAATAAGAACGTGTTTGGACACCCACTTCTAGTATCTGTAATAAGAATGTGATTGGACACCCAGTGCTATTATCTGTAATAAAAATGTGTTTGTACACCCAATACTATTATTTGTAATAAGAAAGTGATTGGACACCCAGTACTATTATCTGTAATAAGAAAGTGATTGGACACCCAGTACTATTATCTGTAATAAGAAAGTGATTGGACACCCAGTACTATTATCTGTAATAAGAACGTGTTTGGACACCCAGTACTATTATCTGTAATAAGGATGTGATTGGACACCCAGTGCTATTATCTGTAATAAGAATGTGTTTGGACACATAGTACTATTATCTGTAATAAGGATGTGAGTGGACACCCAGTGCTATTATCTGTAATATGAATGTGTTTGGACACCCAGTACTATTATCTGTAATAATAATGTGTTTGGACAACCATTACTATTATCTGTAATAAGAACGTGTTTGGACACATAGTACCATTATCTGTAATAAGAATGTGTTTGGACACCCAGTACTATTATCTGTAATAAGAACGTGTTTGGACATATAGTACCATTATATGTAATAAGAATGTGTTTGGACACCCAGTACTATTATCTGTAATAAGAATGTGTCTGGACACACAGTACTATTATCTGTAATAAGAATGTGTATAGACACCCAGTACTATTATCTGTAATAAGAACGTGTTTGGACACCCACTTCTAGTATCTGTAATAAGAATGTGATTGGACACCCAGTGCTATTATCTGTAATAAGAAAGTGATTGGACACCCAGTACTAGTATATGTAATAAAAACGTGGTTGGACTCACAGTAATATTATCTGTAATAAGAATGTGTTTAGACACCCAGTACTATTATCTGTAATAAGAACGTGTTTGGACATCCAGTACTATTATCTGGATTAAGAACGTGTTTGGACACCCAGTACCATTATCTGTAATAAGAACGTGTTTGAACACCCAGCACTATTATCTGTAATAACAACGTGTTTGGACACCTATTACTATTATTTGTAATAAGAAAGTGATTGGACACCCAGTACTATTATCTGTAATAAGAAAGTGATTGGACAAACAGTACTATTATCTGTAATAAGAACGTGTTTGGACACCCAGTACTATTATCTGTAATAAGGATGTGATTGGACACCCAGTGCTATTATCTGTAATAAGAATGTGTTTGGACACATAGTACTATTATCTGTAATAAGGATGTGATTGGACACCCAGTGCTATTATCTGTAATATGAATGTGTTTGGACACCCAGTACTATTATTTGTAATAAGAATGTGTTTGGACACCCAGTACTATTATCTGTAATAAGAACGTGTTTGGACACATAGTACCATTATCTGTAATAAGAATGTGTTTGGATACCCAGTACTAGTATCTGTAATAAGAAAGTGATTGGACACCCAGTACTAGTATATGTAATAAAAACGTGGTTGGACTCACAGTAATATTATCTGTAATAAGAATGTTTTTAGACACCCAGTACTGTTATCTGTAATAAGAACGTGTTTGGACATCCAGTACTATTATCTGGATTAAGAACGTGTTTGGACACCCAGTACCATTATCTGTAATAAGAACGTGTTTGGACACCCAGCACTATAATCTGTAATAAGAACGTGTTTGGACACCCAGTACTAGTATCTGTAATAAGAACGTGTTTGGGCACCCAGTACTATTATCTGTAATAAGAAAGTGTTTGGACACCCAGTACTATTATCTATAATAAGAATGTGTTTGGGCACCCAGTACTATTATCTGTAATAATAATGTGTTTGGGCACCCAGTACTAGTATCTGTAATAAGAATGTGTTTGTACAGCCAGTACAAGTATCTGTAATAATAATGTGTTTGGACACCCAGTATTGTTATCTTTAATAAATGTGTTTGGACACCCAGTACTAGTATCTGTAATAATAATGTGTTTGGACACCCAGTACTATTATCTGTAATAAAAATGTGTTTGGACACCCAGTACTATTATCTGTAATAAGAATGTGTTTGGACACCCAATACTATAATATGTAATAGTAATGTGTTTGGACATCCAGTACTATTATCTGTAATATGAATGTGTTTGGATACCCATTACTATTATCTGTAATAAGAATGTGTTTGGACACCCAGTACTAGTATCTGTAATAAAAATGTGTTTGGACACCCAGTACTATTATCTGTAATAAGAATGTGTTTCGACACCCAGTACTATAATCCGTAATAAGAATGTATTTGGACAACCAGTACTATCATCTGTAATAAGGATGTATTTGAACACCCAGTACTATTATCTGTAATAAGAATGTGTTTGGACACCCAGTACTATTATCTGTAATAAGAATGTGTTTGGACACCCAGTACTATCATCTGTAATAAGAATGTGTTTGGACAGCCAGTACTAGTATCTGTAATAAGAATATGTCTGGACACCCAGTACAAGTATCTGTAATAAGAATGTGTTTGGACACCCAGTACTATTATCTGTAACAATAATGTGTTTGGACACCCAGTACTATTATCTGTAATAAGAATGTGTTTGGACACCCAGTACTATTATCTATCATAAGAACGTGTTTGGACACTCAGTACTATTATCTGTAATTAGAACGTGATTGGACACCCAGTACTATTATCTGTAATAAGAATGTGTTTAGACACATAGTACTATTATCTGTAATATGAATGTATTTAGACACCCAGTACTATTATCTGTAATAAGAATGTGTTTGGACACATAGTACCATTATCTGTAATAAGAATGTGTTTGGACACCCAGTACTATTATCTGTAATAAGAACGTGTTTGGACATATAGTACCATTATATGTAATAAGAATGTGTTTGGACACCCAGTACTATTCCCTGTAATAAGAATGTGTCTGGACACACAGTACTATTATCTGTAATAAGAATGTGTATAGACACCCAGTACTAGTATCTGTAATAAGAATGTGTTTGGACACCCAGTATTAGTTTCTGTAATAATAATGTGTATGGACACCCAGTACTATCATCTGTAATAAGGATGTATTTGAACACCCAGTATTATTATCTGTAATAAGAATGTGTTTGGACAGCCAGTACTAGTATCTGTAATAAGAATGTGTTTGGACACCCAGTACTATCATCTGTAATAAGAATGTGTTTGAACACCCAGTATTAGTATCTGTAATAAGAATGTGTTTGGACAGCCAGTATTATTATCTGTAATAAGAATGTGTTTGGACAGCCAGTACTAGTATCTGTAATAAGGATGGATTTGAACACCCAGTATTATTATATGTAATAAGAATGTGTTTGGACACCCAGTACTATCATCTGTAATAAGAATGTGTTTGGACACCCAGTATTAGTATCTGTAATAAGAATGTGTTTGCACATCCAGTACTAGTATCTGTAATAAGAATGTGTTTGGACACCCAGTACTAGTATCTGTAATAAGAATGTATTTGAACACCCAGTATTAGTATCTGTAATAAGAATGTGTTTGGACAGCCAGTACTAGTATCTGTAATAAGGATGTATTTGAATACCCAGTATTATTATCTGTAATAAGAATGTGTATGGACACCCAGTACTAGTATCTGTAATAAGAATGTGTTTGGACAGCCAGTACTAGTATCTGTAATAAGAATGTGTTTGGACACCCAGTACTAGTATCTGTAATAAGAATGTATTTGAACACCCAGTATTAGTATCTGTAATAAGAATGTGTTTGGACAGCCAGTACTAGTATCTGTAATAAGGATGTATTTGAATACCCAGTATTATTATCTGTAATAAGAATATGTATGGACACCCAGTACTAGTATCTGTAATAAGAATGTGTTTGGACAGCCAGTACTAGTATCTGTAATAAGAATGTGTTTGGACACCCAGTACTAGTATCTGTAATAAGAATGTATTTGAACACCCAGTATTAGTATCTGTAATAAGAATGTGTTTGGACAGCCAGTACTAGTATCTGTAATAAGGATGTATTTGAATACCCAGTATTATTATCTGTAATAAGAATGTGTTTGGACAGCCAGTACTAGTATCTGCAATAAGAATGTATTTGGACACCCAGTACTAGTATCTGTAATAAGAATGTGTTTGGACAGCCAGTACTAGTATCTGTAATAAGAATGTGTTTGAATACCCAGTACAAGTATCTGTAATAAGAATGTGTTTGGACAGCCAGTACTAGTATCTGTAATAAGAATGTGTTTGGACACCCAGTACTATCATCTGTAATAAGAATGTGTTTGAACACCCAGTATTATTATCTGTAATAAGAATGTTTATGGACAGCCAGTACTAGTATCTGTAATAAGAATGTGTTTGGACACCCAGTACTAGTATCTGTAATAAGAATGTGTTTGGACAGCCAGTACTAGTATCTGTAATAAGAATGTGTTTGGACAGCCAGTACTAGTATCTGTAATAAGAATGTGTTTGGACATCCAGTACTAGTATCTGTAATAAGGATGTGTTTGGACAGCCAGTACTAGTATCTGTAATAAGAATGTGTTTGGATACCCAGTACTATCATCTGTAATAAGAATGTGTTTGAACACCCAGTATTATTATCTGTAATAAGAATGTTTATGGACAGCCAGTACTAGTATCTGTAATAAGAATGTGTTTGGACACCCAGTACTAGTATCTGTAATAAGAATGTGTTTGGACAGCCAGTACTAGTATCTGTAATAAGAATGTGTTTGGACAGCCAGTACTAGTATCTGTAATAAGAATGTGTTTGGACACCCAGTACTATCATCTGTAATAAGAATGTGTTTGGACACCCAGTACTAGTATTTGGATTAAGAATGTGTTTGGACAGCCAGTACTAGTATCTGTAATAAGAATGTGTTTGGACAGCCAGTACTATCATCTGTAATAAGAATGTGTTTGAACACCCAGTACTAATATCTGTAATAAGAATGTGTTTGGACAGCCAGTACTAGTATCTGTAATAAGATTGTGTTTGGACACCCAGTACTATCATCTGTAATAAGAATGTGTTTGAACACCCAGTATTATTATCTGTAATAAGAATGTTTATGGACAGCCAGTACTAGTATCTGTAATAAGAATGTGTTTGGACACCCAGTACTATTATCTGTAATAAGAATGTGTTTGGACACCCAGTACTATTATCTGTAATAAGAATGTGTTTGGACACCCAGTATTATTATCTGTAATAAGAATGTGTTTGGACACCCAGTATTATTATCTGTAATAAGAATGTGTATGGACAGCCAGTACTAGTATCTGTAATAAGAATGTGTTTGGACAGCCAGTACTATTATCTGTAATAAGAATGTGTTTGGACAGCCAGTACTATTATCTGTAATAAGAATGTGTTTGGACACCCAGTACTAGTATCTGTAATAAGAATGTGTTTGGACAGCCAGTACTATTATCTGTAATAAGAATGTGTTTGGACAGCCAGTACTATTATCTGTTATAAGAATGTGTTTGGACACCCAGTACTAGTATCTGTAATAAGAATGTGTTTGGACAGCCAGTACTATTATCTGTAATAAGAATGTGTTTGGACAGCCAGTACTAGTATCTGTAATAAGAATGTGTTTGGACACCCAGTACTATTATCTGTAATAAGAATGTGTTTGGACAGCCAGTACTAGTATCTGTAATAAGAATGTGTTTGGACACCCAGTACTAATATCTGTCATAAGAATATGTTTGGACACCCAGTACTATTATCTGACTACTTTAGCACTCTTAGACAATCAACCGTTTTACAATATCTTAATGTTTACAATAATTTATACGTTGCAGCAGTTCCAACAATAACATACTTCCGTCTTTTCCAATAATATATCTTTACACAATGAACAGTTGATAAAGAGCATGTTAAGTAATATAATCATTATCACAAGCATTTTTTTCTATAAAAATAACATTCACATCTTCTCTCATTATGGTCTACCATGCTTTAAAATGTGATTTTACTACAATATCCGTAGGCATTTTCAGCACTACGAGAACCAAGTGCATTTTCAATAATGATTTGTCTACGACAATCACTTGTTTACCCACGAAAAGCATATATACTTTACATTGTAATGTATCTACACCAACCGCATTTACTTGCAACTATGTTATCTAAGGATTGTGCATCACAAGTAATGGGCCTGCGGTATGTATACGGCAATACGGCAATTCAGCCGTGATATATATGAGCCGCAACACACGAAAACGTCCCTTCGGACGTTTAAATGACAACGTCATAAAGTAACAATTTATGACGTCGGCCGGTAATCAATTAATTATGAGTCATTTCTCGTCTCTTCCGTGTTTTATCTAATAATTATATCATAGGGAATATGTTTTCTTAATATAAATAGTTGATGCTATAGAAAATGATAATTGTGTATGTTTTTTGTTGTTATTTAATCAACGACGTCGTCCAAGACGCCGACGTCAACGTCGAAATTAATGGCTAATATAATCTTTGGTTTTCAAATGGAGATAAAATTATTTTTAATTCAGATATTAACATAAATTAAAGAGATTTTTAAAGGGAAAATCAACGTGTTTCCTAAACATGAAAAAACATAAAATGTCAAAATTTTGTCTGAAGGGTCGTTTTCGCGTGTTTCGGCTCATATATATCTCTTCATACTGGTATATTATATAATACAGTATGTGTCTTGCGATTCACTCGTAATATGTGATATATGTCACAGTATTACACATAATCGGTCTCTCAACAGTATATTTACAACCATGTGTTAGATATGTCACAGTATTACACATACACGGTCTCTCATCAATATATTTACAACCATGTGTTAGATATGTCACAGTATTACACATACACGGTCTCTCATCAATATATGGACAACCACGTGGGAGATATATCACAGTATTACACTTAATCGGATTCTCATCAATATATGTACAACCGTGTGTGAGATATGTCACAGTATTCCAGATACACGATCTCTCACCAATATATGTACAACCGCGTGTGAGATATGTCACAGTATCACACATAGACGGTCTCTCACCAGCATACGTGCAACCATATGTGAGATATGTCATGTCACAGTATTGCACACAAACGGTCTCTCACCATTATATGTACAGTGGATTAAAATATTATAACCTATAGTATAGACACGGGTTGGGGTGGGGGTGGAGGAAGGGGTGTGTATCAGGATAGTTTTCTCCGAGCGGAGCAATCAAGCAGTTTATACAGTTGTAGTGGTATCTGGTAGCAAATATGCCATCAAAATTTGACGTTTGTATCTTGCATTAATGACAGCTGGAGACAACTTATAACTGCTTGTTTACACGTCGCGTGTGGCAAACTGACATGGTGCCACCACCCCCACCCACCCTAACCAACCCACTTTCTATACTACTGATCCAGCGAGAGGACGTTAGTGTCACTGGTTAACCGGTTATTTGTTGTTGGATTTATATGGCTTACATACACTAGATCTATTTGTTGAGCGGAGGCATCGTGAACTATCACAGAAGCTATTTGTCAACAAAACAAGGAATGTAAATACAGTAAAACAGACAAAATCATCAATCCAAAGTCTAATTTTTTCACGGAGTGGCTTCGCTGGACTGATGAGAGATACCAAAGTAACTGAGGAAATTAGCGTGAAACAGTTGGACGATATAACTGCATTTTGTTCTGGGTATACGAAAGTTCAACAAAACGAGGCTTCGTACTGATCATCCCTGCCATGTTTCGGTGAAATCCGGTTGGGGTTCAGAACTAGTCTGTACAAAGTTAGTGTATAAAAACCGGTAACGGGTTTTAACTCCATCAAACATCATTCAACCGGAACACGACAATGATAGTCGCAATCAAATTTCTTGAAAGCCGACCAGTGGTTATGGAGAAATAGACCAGACAAAGTTTGTGTATTAAAAGAGCCACAACTCCATAAAAAAAAGGGAACATGACAATAATATGCGCAACTAGGCTTGGTACTGATCATTCCTGCCAAGTTTCACAGAAATCAGGAGTTCAGGAGAACCAGCCTGTACAACGTTAATGTATTAAAACCTTTAAAGGGTCATAATTTTGCCAAAAATCATTCAACTGGAACATGGCGATAACATGCGCAATTAGGCTTGGTACTCATCATCCCCGAAAAAATTCGGCCAGGAGTTCAGAAGAGACTAATCTGGATAATGTATGTGTATCCAAACCTTTAAAGGGCTATAACTCCGCAAAAAATCATTCAACCGAAACCAGGCGATGATATTCACAACTTGTCCTGATACTGATCATCCCTGCAAAGTTTAATTGAAATCCTGGGTTCAGGAGAACAAGTCCGGACAAAAGTTTTGTATTGACACCTTTAAAGGGCCATAACTCCGCCAAAAATATTTCAATCGAAATATGGCGATGACATGCATAACTAGGCTTGATACTAATTAACCCTGCAAAGTTTCGTTGAAATCTGGCCAGGGGTTCAGGAGAAGACGAAGTATGTGTATTAAAACATTTAAAGGGTCAAAACTCCGCCAAAATCATTCAACCGCAACACGGTGATGACCTGCACCGCTAGGCTTGGTACTGGTCATCCCTACAAAGTTTTGTTGTAATCTGGCAAGGGGTTCAGGAAATATAGTCGGGATAAAGTTTATTAAAACCTTATACGGCCATAACTCCGCCAAAAATATTTCAACCGGAACACGGTGACGATATGCATAACTAGATTTAGTACTGATCAAGCCTGCACAGTTTCATTTAAATCCGGCCAAATGAAGGCCCTATCGTCTTACAGCTTTTTTAACTACATCAAGGGCCGTAACTCCGGTGTTACTAATCCGATTTGGCTGTTTTTCCAACTAATCAAATCTTTCATTTGTATCAACAATCTGGTCAAGTGTGTAATATATTCGACGAAAACGTAAGGCCCTATCGTGTTAACGAGGCCAAATTATAGCATATTTTAGAAAATCAAGGGCCATAACGCCGGTGTAAATGGTCCAATCTGGCTAGTTTTCAAACTCGTGTGAGCTTTCATTGATATCAATAATGTAGTAAAGTGTTGGAAATTATCCGATGAAAAATGAAGGCCATATTGTGTTAACGAGGCCAAATTATAGCATATTTCAGAAAATCAAGGGCCATTATCCGGTGTAAATGGTCAGATCTGGCTGGGTTTTGAACTCGCTAGTCCAATATTTCATTGCTAATAACAAGCTGTGCAAGTTCGGTAAATATCAAATAATACATGAATGTGCTAGTGTTCACAAGGGAGAATATAGCTTTTTTCAGAATAACAAGGGTCATAACTCTGCCAGTACTACTCCCATTTGGCTGGTTTTCGAACTTCTCCGAGCTTTCATGGATATTAACATTCTGTGTAAGTTAGGTAATTTATAAAGATCAAAAAATAATTTATAAAGATCAAATAATAAATGAAGGTACTAGAGTGTTCAAAAGGCAGAAAATGGGAATTTTCAGCAAAACAAGGGCCATAACTCTAGTATTGCTAATCCTATATGGCCGGTTTTCGAACTCACCCGACCTTTTTCAGAATAACAAGGGTCATAACTCTGCTAGTACTACTCCCATTTGGCTGGTTTTCGAACTTCTCCGAGCTTTCATGGATATTAACATTCTGTGTAAGTTAGGTAATTTGTAAAGAGCAAATACTTATTTATAAAGATCAAATAATAAATGAAGGTACTAAAGTGTTCAAAAGGCAGAAAATGGGATTTTTCAGCAAAACAAGGGCCATAACTCTAGTATTGCTAACCCTATATGGCCGGTTTTCGAATTCATCCGAGCTCTCATTGATATAAAGACTTTGGCCAAGTTTGGTCAAGATCGCATGAAAAATTAAGGGGCTAGAGTGTTCACAAGGCAAAAGTTAACGGACAGCGGTAAGAGTTTAATATCCGTTGATATTAAAAAAGAGAAAAAATCTCACTGAAAATGCGTATAATCGAATATAATTAAAAGATTAAAACATGGATGATGCGTTATTGCCCGAGACCCCAATATCGGTCCAAGGCTTTACTGGGGCATTGGGCAGACCGATATTGGGATCTCGGGCAGATATGACGAACAATAACGCATCATCTATGTATTAATCTCTACTGTGATTTTTACCAGATCCAGAGAACAATTATGAACCAATTTTATTTTGATTCATTACGGGAAATTTCATGTTATGACTTACATCTATAGAAAGATTGGGTTTTGACGCTTTAACGCAGTCAATAATTTTTTCAATCGGTCCATTTGAAGCCTCATGATCTGTCGAAGTAAATTTTGCCCCTCTGTTTCCATTGCAAAATGAAAACAAACATGGCTGCCTATTGACCCAGAAAAACAATATGTACGCTTGAATCGAAGTCGATATGGACAGTATTATTTACGATGAAGGGTAGACAGGCTTCGTTAAAAAGTATTGGGCTAGACATTTAGAATCCGTCCGCCATCTATTTTACATTTTTCTCCATCTACATGTTTACGAATTTTAGTTTACATCAGGGTAAGGGTTAGGGTAAGCAGGGTTATGGTTAGTTATATTCCACACTATGTTGTAAATGTGCAATTCGTAACTTTAAGTAGTGGCGTACCAATTCTAAAAGCGCTCCAAATGCAATTCTGAACTGTAGGAGTGGGTGGTGGTGCGTCGGGTCTATACCATCAGGCCTAATGTACTTGCACAATTACCAGGACCCTGGTACTGTAATGCATAGCCCAAATTAGTTCATTACATTGTTAACGCCCCTCGGGTATATGCTTCATAATTTCTAGGAATTTATGACGTCATATGGAGCCCTAAACTGGGCCTAATGGATTAGATCCAGACCCCCCAACACCCACTCCTACAGTTGAGAACTACATTTTTCAGGTTACAAATGCTTAGTCATTGTTATGTTTGATGTTGGATTGGCATTGATTATCATTGACCTTGCTATAATACTTTAATTATTATTATTGTTACATACATCTGTACTTATATCCTTCATGTTTGCGTGTGCTTTGTTCCATATGATACACTCGACTTAATTAGTGGCTCAGGTGCACGGATGTCTTTAAAGATGCATTTAATGACTAAATTATGTGATGCGCTAGCTTCACGTATCGGGTGTCTCGTATGAATGTATGCGCATATGTTTATCAAGCTTACTAGACAGGGTAAGTCCTTTACTGCACACACTACTCTTAAATGGTTTCGCCTGTGTTTTTTAAGATTACTAGAATGGATAAATTCTTTACTGCACAAGTTTCACTTATATGGTGTCTCGCCTGTATGTAAGCACATGTGTTTTATAAGATCGCCTGACTGCGTAAATTCTTTACTGCAGACGCTACGCGTATATGGTGTCTCCCCAGCATGTATGCGCATATGACTGTTAAGATTGCTTGACGCGGTAAATACTTTACTGCCCATGCTACACGTATATGGTGTCTCCCAGTATGTTTGCGCATATGGCAGTTAAAAGTGCTTGAATGGGGAACCCTTTACTGCATGTATGCGTATATGACTGTTAAGATTGCCTGACTGGATAAATCCTTTACTGCACACGCTACATTTATAAGGTGTCTCGCTTGTATGTATGCGCATATGACAGTTACGATTGCCCGACGTGGTAAATCCTTTACTGCACACGATACACTTATATGGTTGCTCACCTGTATGTATGCACATACGAATTTTAAGATTGCTTGACTGGGTAAATATTTACCGCAAATGCTACACGTATTTGGTGTCTCCCCAGTATGCTTGCGCTTATGACTGTTAAAAGTGCTTGAATGGTGGGTAATCCTTTACTGCACACGCTGCACTTATATGATGTTTCCTCAGTATGCATGCACACTTTAAATTTGTACGGTGTCTCGCCTGCATGTATGAGAATATGACTGTTACGATTGCCTGACGTGGTAAATCCTTTACAGCACACGAAACACGTATATGGTTGCTCACATGCATGCGCATATGACTTTTAAGACTGCTTGACTGGGTAAATATTTTACTGCACACAGTGTACTGGAATGGCATCTTCTCTGTATCTATGTTTATTTAAAGATGACACTGCATGTTGTTATATTGTCATAATGCGGTTTCTGAAACAAAATACTCTAATTGATATAATGTAATAGTTCAGTGTAACATGTATGACGTAATTAATATCGTCTGCTTGTATGTATGCGTTTATATCAGTTGACATTAAGTATACATTTAAAGGAAAACTGTTCATAATAACAAATTATGCAGATATTCTTATATATGGGTGAAAAGCAATAACATACAGTTGCATACCACTTAAAATCAAGGTATCCGGACCTGCCTTGCCGGACAGTTTCACTGAAATCCCATTGGTAGTTTTCGAGGTATGCTCCCTCTGTCATTGTGTGAAGTTTCATTGCAGTCCCATTCGCAATTTTCGAGGTATGCTCCCTCTATCATTGTGTGAAGTTTCATTGCAGTCCCATTAGTAGTTTTCGAGGTATGCTCCCTCTATCATTGTCTTACGGTTCATTGCAGTCCCATTAGTAGTTTTCGAGGTATGCTCCCTCTATCATTGTCTTACGGTTCATTGCAGTCCCATTAGGAGTTTTCGAGGTATGCTCCCTCTATCATTGTCTTACGGTTCATTGCAGTCCCATTAGGAGTTTTCGAGGTATGCTCCCTCTATCATTGTCTTACAGTTCATTGCAGTCCCATTAGGAGTTTTCGAGGTATGCTCCCTCTATCATTGTCTTACGGTTCATTGCAGTCCCATTAGGAGTTTTCGAGGTATGCTCCCTCTATCATTGTCTTACGGTTCATTGCAGTCCCATTAGGAGTTTTCGAGGTATGCTCCCTCTATCATTGTCTTACGGTTCATTGCAGTCCCATTAGGAGTTTTCGAGGTATGCTCCCTCTATCATTGTCTTACGGTTCATTGCAGTCCCATTAGGAGTTTTCGAGGTATGCTCCCTCTATCATTGTCTTACGGTTCATTGCAGTCCCATTAGGAGTTTTCGAGGTATGCTCCCTCTATCATTGTCTTACGGTTCATTGCAGTCCCATTAGGAGTTTTCGAGGTATGCTCCCTCTATCATTGTCTTACGGTTCATTGCAGTCCCATTAGGAGTTTTTGAATTATGCTCCCTCTATCATTGTCTTACGGTTCATTGCAGTCCCATTAGGAGTTTTTGAATTATGCTCCCTCTATCATTGTCTTACGGTTCATTGCAGTCCCATTAGGAGTTTTTGAATTATGCTCCCTCTATCATTGTCTTACGGTTCATTGCAGTCCCATTCGCAATTTTCGAGGTATGCTCCCTCTATCATTGTTTGAAGTTTCATTGCAGTCCCATTAGTAGTTTTCGAGGTATGCTCCCTCTATCATTGTCTTACGGTTCATTGCAGTCCCATTAGTAGTTTTCGAGGTATGCTCCCTCTATCATTGTCTTACGGTTCATTGCAGTCCCATTAGGAGTTTTCGAGGTATGCTCCCTCTATCATTGTCTTACGGTTCATTGCAGTCCCATTAGGAGTTTTCGAGGTATGCTCCCTCTATCATTGTCTTACAGTTCATTGCAGTCCCATTAGGAGTTTTCGAGGTATGCTCCCTCTATCATTGTCTTACGGTTCATTGCAGTCCCATTAGGAGTTTTCGAGGTATGCTCCCTCTATCATTGTCTTACGGTTCATTGCAGTCCCATTAGGAGTTTTCGAGGTATGCTCCCTCTATCATTGTCTTACGGTTCATTGCAGTCCCATTAGGAGTTTTCGAGGTATGCTCCCTCTATCATTGTCTTACGGTTCATTGCAGTCCCATTAGGAGTTTTCGAGGTATGCTCCCTCTATCATTGTCTTACGGTTCATTGCAGTCCCATTAGGAGTTTTCGAGGTATGCTCCCTCTATCATTGTCTTACGGTTCATTGCAGTCCCATTAGGAGTTTTCGAGGTATGCTCCCTCTATCATTGTCTTACGGTTCATTGCAGTCCCATTAGGAGTTTTTGAATTATGCTCCCTCTATCATTGTCTTACGGTTCATTGCAGTCCCATTAGGAGTTTTTGAATTATGCTCCCTCTATCATTGTCTTACGGTTCATTGCAGTCCCATTAGGAGTTTTTGAATTATGCTCCCTCTATCATTGTCTTACGGTTCATTGCAGTCCCAATAGTAGTTTTTGAATTATGCTCCCTCTATCATTGTCTTACGGTTCATTGCAGTCCCATTAGGAGTTTTTGAATTATGCTCCCTCTATCATTGTCTTACGGTTCATTGCAGTCCCATTAGGAGTTTTTGAATTATGCTCCCTCTATCATTGTCTTACGGTTCATTGCAGTCCCATTAGGAGTTTTTGAATTATGCTCCCTCTATCATTGTCTTACGGTTCATTGCAGTCCCATTAGGAGTTTTTGAATTATGCTCCCTCTATCATTGTCTTACGGTTCATTGCAGTCCCATTAGGAGTTTTTGAATTATGCTCCCTCTATCATTGTCTTACGGTTCATTGCAGTCCCATTAGTAGTTTTTGAATTATGCTCCCTCTATCATTGTCTTACGGTTCATTGCAGTCCCATTAGGAGTTTTTGAATTATGCTCCCTCTATCATTGTCTTACGGTTCATTGCAGTCCCATTAGGAGTTTTTGAATTATGCTCCCTCTATCATTGTCTTACGGTTCATTGCAGTCCCATTAGTAGTTTTCGAGGTATGCTCCCTCTATCATTGTCTTACGGTTCATTGCAGTCCCATTAGGAGTTTTTGAATTATGCTCCCTCTATCATTGTCTTACGGTTCATTGCAGTCCCATTAGTAGTTTTCGAGGTATGCTCCCTCTATCATTGTCTTACGGTTCATTGCAGTCCCATTAGGAGTTTTTGAATTATGCTCCCTCTATCATTGTCTTACGGTTCATTGCAGTCCCATTAGTAGTTTTCGAGGTATGCTCCCTCTATCATTGTCTTACGGTTCATTGCAGTCCCATTAGGAGTTTTTGAATTATGCTCCGGACAAAAAATAGTATAAGCATCAAATTACAAATGGTAGTAAATCTAATGTGAATGGAAGTAGAGTTGTGATGGTTATGCATTGCACTTCCTCTCACTGTCCTCTATCACTGATTGAAGTTGACTGCACTTCCCATCACTGTCCTCTATCATTTATTGAAGTTGTATTGCACTTCCTCTCACTGTCCTCTATCAATGATTGAAGTTGTATTGTACTTCCTCTCATTGTTCTCTATCATTGATTGAAGTCGGATTGCACTTCCTCTCATTGTCCTCTATCATTTATTAAAGTTGTATTGCAGTCCCATCAGTAGTTCTAGTTTTATGCTCCGGACAAGATATCCGGACGGACAAAGTCTCAACTACCTTACCTTTTGATATGAGGGGCCGAGGTGGCTCAGTTGCTAGCGAATTCCTCCAAATATTCAGGATTCAATGCGATAGTAAGAGTAGAGCGAGCTCCCGGGTGTATATATATCCCTCCCCTCTCTCTGAGGTGGCTCTCAGTAAACCCATGTAATGAGTTGGTGAGCTATTATACACAGCTCCCTGATGCGTATATATCCCTCCACTCTCTCTGAGGTGGCTCTCAGAAATCCCAGGTAATGAGTTGGTAAGCTATTATACACAGCTCCCGGATGCATATATATCCGTCCCCACCCCCACCCCTGAGGCGGCTCTCAGTAATCCCAGGTAATGAGTTAGTGAGCTATTAAAAAAGAATGCATTTCGATAAGGTGAATTTATCCATGCCATTTTATTGGATGTTTGTTTGGTGGTGTTGGGGATTGTCTTGTTCTGGGCAATGTCTACCATATTCCATATCATGTGTATTAGCATATGTTTGTCTGTAACCTGGCCCTGCTAGTGGCTGAAGCTGCTTCAGAAGTCCTCTTACTTGTTGATTATATTTACAAAGTTCATCGCACAATTACCAGGACCCTTGTATTGTAATACTACCATGACCACTGTATATCACATTTATTACCACCATGACCAATATATATACCATAATTTCTACTACCATGGCCACTGTATATCACATGCATTACTATCATGACCACTGTATATAACATATATTACTACCATGACCACTGTATATCACAATTATTACAACCATGACCACTGTATATCACATGTATTACTACGATGACCAATGTATATCACATGCATTACTACCGTGACCACTGTATATCACATGCATTACTACCATGATCACTGTTAATTCAATGTATAATTACTACCATGACCACTGTATATCAAATGTATTACTACCATGACCACTGTGTATCACAGGTATTACTACCTTGACCACTGTATACAACATGTATAACTACATGACCACTGTATGTCACATGTATTACTACCATGCCCACTGCATATCAGATTTATTACTATCATGACCACCGTATATCACATGCATTACTACCATGACCACCGTATATCACATATATTACTACCATGACCACTGTATATCAAATATATTACTATCATGACCACCGTATATCACATGCGTTACTACAATGGCCACTGTATATCACATGTATTACTAAAATGACCACTGTATATCATATGCATTACTACAATGACCACCGTATATCACATGTATTACTACCATGACCACTGTATATCACATGCATTACTACAATGACCACTGTATACCACATGTATTCCTACCATGACCACTGTATATCACATATATAATTACTCCCATGACCACTGTATATAACATGTATTACTATCATGACTACCGTATATCACATATATTACTACCATGACCACTGTATATCACATTTATTACAACCATGACCACTGTATATCACATGTATTACTATCATGACCACCGCATATCAAATGCATTACCACCATAACCACTGTATACCATATTTTCTACTACCATGACCACTGTATATCACATGCATTACAACCATGACCACTGTATATCACATGTATTACTATCATGACCACCGCATATCAAATGCATTACCACCATAACCACTGTATATTACATATTTTACTACTATGACCACTGTATGTCACATGTATTACTACCAAGAACACTGTATATCACATGCATTACTACCATGACCACTGTATATCAATCACATTTAATACTACCATGACTACTAAGACTAAATACCACGTTTATTGCTGCCATGACCACTGAATACCCCATGTATTAATATCATGATCTATGGATACCACATTTATTACTACCTTGACGACTGATACCATAGGTGTTAAACCATGGCACTGTATACCACATCTATTAATAATATACCTCCTGTCAAACATCGGTTAAATTTCCAAAGACTTATTTCCACATTTTTATAATAAAAAATAATATCTCATATCGCTTTTAGTGGAGTGACGTCACTGAATGGTAATCTGTTTTTATCATGTCTCCCCGGTATAAGTTGTTATGTCTTATGATTGTGAAGTCAAACCAATTGGGATGTCCTATGCTGAACAGTGTATTTATGTGCAAATGAAAATCAGTTAACACTTACTAAAATGGCGGACACACTCTGCACAACTTTCTGGAAATGAAACGTCATTACCATGACCAATGTATATCAAATTATTACCATGACCAATTTATATCACTTTATACAAGGCATGTATTACGACCATGGCCATGTACGGTCTTCCCCAGGTCATTAAGGCATAGTGGCACCACTACTCCTTAATTTCCAACAGGTGCTTGCCACTACTCCTAAATTCTGACACTACTCCTTAAATTCTTGCCATTTTCCCTTCACTTCTCAAAATCTATCATGAGTCATGACCTAATTACAAACTGTACATTTATTTGTTAATAAACAATTGTTAAAAAGTAACAGTCTGTAACAAACAAAAAATAGACTAAGTATACAAACCAAGTCAAATGACATAATATCTGAATTTCCATCAAAAACATATTTTTTAGTGTATTTTTATAACCAAACTAATAACTCTCTTCCATAGCCATCCCTACGTTTAAAATGCCACTACTCCTTCAGATATTCCTGTGGAAGACACTTCTATCGCATTTATAACAACATGACTAATGTATACCACATGTATTACTGCCATGACCTATGTATATCATTTTTATTAAACCCATGACTTTCTGCGACAAGGACTATCACAACCTGACTTCTATGGTGATGTGATTTACAAACTTCGTAAAGTTCTTGGCCATGATCACTTTCATACTATCTTTGTTAAACTTGTTAAAAGGTTTATCAAAAGAGGTTATGAGCCTATCATTTTGCAACGTACTGCATGCTTGGTGGTGGACCCTTTTACAGTTCGTCACTACGCTTTCCTCTTTAATTGTACGATAACCGGACAGGCTGTGGACCCTATGATGACGCCTGTTGTATTACCATATGTCGTCTTATAACAGACACTCTCTTACCACGCACTCCAGTCTGGAATGCTGACTGCTGCTGGTCAGTTCCCTATTTACACTACAATGAAAAACATCGTAATTACAGATTATTAGTTAGAACACGTTGTTCGTTCTTAGTTATTTATAGTCCTACATTAACACCGTTAAGACTATAGTCATAACATATGTTTAATGTATTTGTATGTAATGTTTGTATGATGATGTACTATGTACAAATCTTAATAAAATATCTGTTCTGTTCTGTTCTGTTCATAACATGGTGTCAGAAACAGGATTTAACCTGCAAACACAAATCGTTGGAATTTAAAAAACATTCATACAGTGTGTACATTCAGTTTGAATTTTTTAACATTACCAACATGGATCTGTCCGGAATTCCAACACCCCACATGGACTGGGAATCAAAAAACTTACCAGCAAGTTGGAAAAAATTCAAGCAACATTGTGATTTAATTTTTGCTGGTCCCTTAAAGCAAAAATCAGAGGAAGTGAAAATCACATATCTACTTTTATGGATTGGTGATACCGGTAGAGTCATTTTTAATACCTGGACAATACACTTTGTGAGCGATTTGCAAGGCACGTCCAGCCGAAGCTAAATCCGGTGTTCGCTCGCTTCAAATTTAATAATGAAATCCAAGGAAGCAACACAGTGGATCAATTCACAACACAATTGAAATTGTTGGCTATTGGCTGTCAGTTCAATGACGCCGACGAAAATGATCCGTGATAGGATCGTATTTGGAGTAAACTCCAGGAACATACAAGAACGCCTCATAAACGAAGGAGAAGCACTGATAATGGACAAAGCCATCCAGATATATCAAAATTTTGAGTACTCTCAAGAACAGCTGAGAACAATGGCATCCTAAACTTCCGCCGCACTAGAGGTTCACGCCATCAAACACTACCAGCAGCGTCCACAAAGAGGACCTGCACCGAAAAAGGGACAGCCAACGGGACCTGCACCGAACTCATATCAGAGACGAAATGGACAGCCGACGAAAACAACGAAATGTGACAATTGTGGATATACGCACACTAAAATTGCAAATTGATACAATATACATTATATATGTATCTTTCCAAACTGAACCTTGAAAATTGTCATTATTTTGCTCTACCAAAGATTTTTATTTGACTATAGAAAAATAATATGAACCTAAGGATAAAACCCTAGTAAACAATTGTATTACCTACTGAAAAAAGATAAAACCTCAACATCTCGGCATTGGAAAATTATGAATGATATAAATAACATGGTCATAGACCACTATTGCATTTTCCATAGACTTATTGTGTAATGTTTTTTCATCTGACATGTAAACAAACAAAACAGGCTTTTTTGTCTGCTTACCCTGCTGGACAGATACCACTTAGATACATGTAAAATTGAAGAAAGAAAATTAGGCGATGACCTATTTTCAATGTCACTTGCGTGTGTCCGAAGTTCATGACCCTACAATTTCATGGAATCCCCAAACACATTTTGTAAATGACAAACTTTCTTTTTTACTCTGCCATATCAAAATGAAACGGTACGGTACTGGTATCGGTACCAACGAAACGGTACGGTATTTTAACGGTACTGTTAACGATACCGCGTGAATCAACAATGACAGTGAACTTGTCCGATCAGTTTGCTAGACAAAATCGGTCTTATTTTCGTACTTGATTTATTTCGTTTTCAGTTATTTTCCGCTTTAAAGTTACATGTTTTTTTGTTATTTCATGTTCAGTTACATATATTATATTTATTGTGAGTATCTTGTGTTTTAGTTCCATTTAATTGTTGGAAAAGGTGAATACGAAAATACTATCCAAATGCGTGCCTCGATACTAGACTGGTTCCACTTTATAAACGCGCTGTAGACTATGACCGTTGGTTCCATAAAGTGTGTAAATTACGTTCTATGGTTTCTCGATTAAATTGTTAGGTACTACACAGCAAAATAATGCCAGTGAATCGCATGCTGAATAATGCATAATGCATAATGCCAGTGAATCGCATGCTGTGTGAGTCTGGGTCTGATAGTTCATCACGATCACGGCGGTTTGGAGCTTATTCGCTGCTAGAACAGCTTCAAAATAAGGTAGACACATTTTTCCAAATACCGATAAGGGTACCGTTTTTTTTTAAAACGGGTAAATAACGGTTCCCAGTGAAACGGGAAACTGTGCGATACCAGCACCGGGTACCGGTGTCCTACCCTATATTAAATAACAAGAGTTGTCAGAGGACAGCGTAGCTCGACTGTTTCGAATTTTCAGAGAACAAGAAATGATACACCCGGCTTACCATGAGAAATAAAGTGAAAACAAAGGGGCGAGTTGGATGTGTCAAACGTTAAAAATAATTTGATATTTTAATAATTTAATAATTGATACTGTTCGTGGGGTGGGGAAGAAGCCTAGGGTCTACGCTGGTTGGATGGTTTTATACATCTGTTTGTTGCCCAGTAAGTGCATATATGGTTGTAGGGTAGGGATCTCAACGGTTTACAAGTTATGACCCAAGGGCTATGTCACCAGGGTTGGGGAAGGAGATTGGGGTCTATGCTGGTTGAGTGGTTGTATCCATCTGTTCATGCCCAGTGAGTGTATATATGGATATAGGGTGGGGATCTCAATGGTTTCCAAGTTAAGACCAAAGGGCTATATCCACAGGGTGAGGAAGGAGTCCGGGGTCTATGCTGATTGGGTGGTTAACTTTAAACTAATGTTTCACATCAAAGTCTGTACCTTATCCAACAGTCCATTCATTTTGACACAATAATGGCCCCTGAATTGGTAAACAATATCATTTTTACATAGAAGTATATAGGAAAAACATTTCAAAATCTTCTTCTCCGAACCAAAAATTGCTGCAGCTTAGATATTTTGTATGTAGCATCGTCTAGTACCAAGTTTGTTCAAATTGTGACCCTGGGTTCAGAATTGGACCCGCCCCGGGGGTCACAAGAGGTGAAACATGAGGGTGTGGGTGGGCCCCCTGAGTAATAACTTAATAACCGTTGAGATCCCCACTCTATCACCACATATACACTTACTGGACATGAACAGATAGACAACCATCCAACCAGCATAGACACCGGGTTGCTTCCCAATTCTTCTTCTGTGGTTATATTCCTCGTGACGTTATTTTATTTCGAATAACGATTAATTAAACGGGAGAGATCGCGAGTTGGAAAAAGTTTCCCACGCTATATTTTTTTTTCTCCAGCAATTTCGCAATCACCGTGCTATTTTATGCTTTTTGCCTCTGTATAAACAAATTTTAATTACTATTAATCTTCATCGTGATGGTGTTGATGCTTTTACAAACAAAGAAAATCTCGAATCGGCAAACAAAATACAACGCATATATATTTAACAACTGGCAACATCTTGAGTTGATTAAAATGTAAAACAATTTTAGTTACATTGTGCTAATTCGTTTGCATTGTGTGAAATAAAAAATCTCGTGTTTAATATATTCTCTTGTCATAACTAACAATTGAGAACTTAACAAATACACAATCACATATAAATAAAAAATAAAACCGACAAACGTGTAAATGATAATTTGAACAATGCATTATTATTGTTTGTTTCTTCGCGGTTTTAAAGTCGCCTAATTTACAAACTTTTAATTAGCTAAGCTATTGACAGACTCAAAATGTAATTAGTCAAAATTAAAATTATCTATTAAAATCATCTGCATGATTGTAAAGTGCTCTCATTTCAAAGTTGCTCGTTCGCATTAAAAGGAATGTCGAAAAGGCTATTTTGTTAATGTTGATGATTTAGATCTTGATCTGTTGTTAGGCAAGTTTACCGCAAGTGAAAAAAAGCCTACGCCATGAAAGTATGTAATATTACATAAAATCCTGTCATAACGTTTGGTGACCCACGCACACACTAATTTACAATAAACACAAGGACATATGGTAAGCTAGTGTACAATAACCCATGGTGCGAGATCGAGTCCTGGGGTCCTTTATAACAAATTAAAGTTTAAGATGTATAGATCGCCATTTTTCCGATAAAAAATCTCAAAATGGCAAGTTTAAAAATTACCTTTTTCTTACCATAAAAGTCATAAACCCACTTCAAATCTACAGCAAACACTATTTCAATATGTCTTTTATCACTTGCAATTATCGACAGGTACTATTAAGGTGGAAAAAAAAGAAGCTTAACCCTGTAAAAATATGAACATTATCAAGGAGAATTTGTTTTGTTTTATAAAAAAAAGGCCAAGTTTAACAAAGTTTTTTTGTTGAAACCAAATTCAAAATCCACTTAAAAACTACGGCAAACACTATTTTAATATGTCTATTATTACTAACAATCAACGACAGATACGATTAAAGTGCACAAAAAACGTTTACCCCTATACAAAAATGAACATGATTATGCAGGAGCAAACTTTTTTCAAAATGTGCCTAGTTTAAAAAGCATTTTTTTGTTAAAAGCAAATTCATAACCCAATTAAAAACTACCACAAACACTATTTCAATATTTCTCTTATTATTTGCAATCAACGATAGGTAAGAACAAAGTGTAAAAAAAATGTTTACCCTCGTACAAAAGTTAACATGATTATGCAGGAGCAGTCTTTTCCTAATAGGACATGCGCAGTGATGCAGTCGTATAGTGGAACAGGTTTACTCAATCAAAATGCATCTTTCGTCTCTGCAGGTTTCGCGTCTCCGAAACAGTGATCCCGACACTGTGAAGGTTTTGTTTCGGGGTGTTGAAGGATTCATTAATCTATGGTCATAAAAAAAAAAACATCGTTTGCTTCATCTTGTACCATGTGTACTTGACAGATAGAAACGATTGGTAATAAATATTGGTGTTTTACCAAACAATTAACTATCTCGATTAAAATGGACAGGGTGGCCGTTCTTTCATATTGGTGCCACATAATGTTGTTGTGTCGTGCACCGTTAAACCCAATTCAACAACTTAAAATGCAGTTAGTACCATTATTTAATGTTCATAAGTTAAATAAATGTGTTAGTGCAGTTACCTCCCCTAGTAATGTGAACTAATAGTGTAGTTACCTCCCTTAGTATACATTTCTCCATTTACACCTCGAAATGTTACTGTTTGTTATCTGTTTTCTGGGATGATAATTAAAGGGATCGGTCTCCATCAGAAGTACGCCAAACACTTGTCGTTCACTAGACGCCAAGCAATAACGATAATGCATTACTGGTAGCTAGATTATGTTATACTTTTATTATATACTCAGCAAAAATAAAAAGTATCCACTTTGTTTTCGTGCAAAATCTGAGACTGTAAGAAAGAATTAACAATTGTAGCGTGATTTTCTTTTAATAACATCTTTGTTTGATGTTCACACAAAATTTCAACGAAATATACAGAATACTTAAAAAAATAAATCAAACTTTAAAAACATAGGTGTGAAAACGAAATTAACAAAACTTAAAAAATGTAAAGATTAGCGACTATGGCAAGATTTAGCAGTCTTAAGCCCATTCAGATACACAAAAAAAAATTCAAAACCTCGTTAATATCTTATGTGTATACCGTTACACCGAATACACTCAAAAATGCGACATCGCATGCTTCTGACGTAACGACTGACGAAACATCGAGCATATTTGGGACGTCGTGCCTTATCCAAAGTGTTCAGGACCTTGCAGCAGCACTTGTCCGCAAATGGAACACATTAGCTGTAGAATTTGTCAGTCGTTACTTTAGAAGCATGCGACGTCGCATCTTGCGTGTATTCGGTGTAACGGTGGACACATGAGCTATTAGCGAGGTTTTGAATATTTTTCTGTGTATTTGAATCGACTTAGACTGCTGAATCTGTGCTATTGTCGTTACCATTACATTTTTTAAGTTTTGTTAATTTCGTTTTCACGCCTATGTTTTAAAACTGCGATTTATTTTTTTATTATTCGGTATATTTCGATGAAATTTTGTGTGAACATCAAACAAAGATGTTATTAAAAGAAAATCATGCTACAATTGTTAGTTCTTTCTTACTGTCTCAGATTTTGCAGGAAAACGAAGTGGATACTTTTTATTTTTGCTGAGTATATATGAATGAAGTCTTGCCATATATGTATTTTAAGAAAAGGACAAAAAGCAAACTGTCTAACCGTTAATACACGTATTACTGTTTATATAACATAAACTGTTTATATAGTGAAAACTAGACCAGATAGGTACTAGTATAAGCTGGGCAGCTTTTAAAATGGTAAATAGTTTGAATTTTCGTTTCTAAAGTTAAAAGGTAGTTCCCCTTAAAGGCTTTAAAAATAAAACGTCGCGGACTTGTTTTTAGAGATGCAGGTATATGACTTAAAAAAGTATGTTTTATTTTGGGCAAATCGCTTACAATTGCATTATCTAGATGTGAACCAGATACTATAGTGGAATTACCTCCCTTAGTATACATTTCTCCATTTACAACTTGATCTTGTCGATCTCTTTGTGTTTGTTATCAGTTCTTCAGTCAGAGATAATTGACGATTGATGGACTTTTTGGAGAATTTGAATTTGAATATTTATCGTACCAATCTATAAACGCATACAATCAACGACAAGGTATGAACTTTTTAGATGTTTATAGCAAATATGTTACAATATATGTACAGTATCACTAGCAACATATGCAAATGCTGAAATGGATTGTAAAACAAGTTTAGTTGTTACAACCATGACCTGTTTATTATACGTCTATCTACAGTCCCTGATCCTGGCTAAAATGTGTGTAATTATCGGATTGAAATTTATTAATACAGTTAAATATGAATTTGAATTCAGGAAAACACGATTAATTCTTAAGGTCATTCCACCAGTTGTGACCACCTGTGACACTGGAAACGTTTTTCAATTCAAGTCTTTAACAAAGCCACAGATTGATTTTTTTGTCCTAAATTATATAACAAAAAACATGTATAATGAGAAACATGCTTTAAAAAAGTAAGTATTCTTTTCACAATTTTACCTGAAAAGTGGTAATGTTTGTGCACCAGTCTGGACAGTTATGACAATTAATAAATACAATCATTTCAAAGGTTGTATAATCTTTAATGCGTTGTCTCGTGCAAAGTCTAATTAAGAAATAATAAATATGTACCTGTGTTTTATCGGTGAATAAAATACAGTTAGGAGTTTGAATGCGTAGTAATTAAATCGCGAGTCCGTTAGCACGAGTGATTTAATTACTCGCATCCGAACGACTAACTGTATTTTATTCACCGATAAAATACAGGTACGGTACGGTACGTATTTATTATTTCGATTCTTACACAACAATAACGCCATTGTTTACCCTGTTGTTGGGGCACTATATATTATCTCGGAGGTCAAGGTAATCACGCTGCTATGTTTACAGTCTGTTCCATTGGGCGCCCCCGTATGCAAAGTTCTGCTTTTCAAAACACTAGTAGTCACGTGACAAACAATTAAGTCATTGCTTACGTCATATAGCTTGCGCTGTATGACGTGAACAGTTCTCACCTTGTTTAAGATGCTTATTAATGTTATATGTACTGATGCATATGATGGGTTTATATTGGGGGTGTGCACGGTTTGGGAGCATGGCAAGTTTGTTGTTATTAGCAATTCATTAAAATTACTGTTGAGTTTGTCTTCGTGACGTATATTTACCAAGTGACGTCATGTAACGCGGCGCTTCCAACGGATGAAATATACGCGGGGAATTAATGGAACAGCTGTATTTTATCGTAGAATAACATACAGCTGTCTCTCTTCTTTGTGTATATGAAAGATTGCGGAGGTCGTGTTAGAATCCTTTTTAAAAAACAAAACACGCATACGTCGTGCATCTACAACTAAACAATATAATTTTATGATGCATATCCTAATATTGAAGCAAAAATGAGTCATATAGTTGACAAGGTATCTTAGGTTTCATCTTAAATTGACGACACTTGATTAATAGAAGGTTTAAGGCCTTCAATGTCTTATCAACTAATTATTCTTGGTTAACAGCAAAATTACCAGTGTATTAAACACAAACACAAGACTACATCTAACAACTGGCCATTATAAGTAAACATTTCTATCTGTAACAAACGACCTCGTCCCTAAAATGATCATGTCACGTGATATTTATTTTTTTGTCATCAGCAAAAAGCTACGATATTAAAATATCATCATTCTTAAGACCTGAATGAATATTATGTTGTAAGTATAACATTAAGAACATTATCGGCGAGATTACCTCCCCTTGGCGTAATCCGACCCAGACCGCATACTCGAAGAACTCAAGAGTATGTATTCCATGATCTTACACACAAGTTTATCTTTTGATACATATCTCTAATAATGCGTAAAAGTATTCCTTGTATTCCAAAATTATACAGTTTTAACCATAATGCATTTCTATAAATACAATCAAAGACTTTTTTATGATCTACAAATACACAATATAACCTATACATGGAGTGTTTCGTAAGGATGGATTAGCTTTATTCGAGGTGTTAATTAGGCCATCCCCTTTTTGCCGACAACTGGGGTGAACTCAATCATATGTATTGGGTTTGGACCTTTAAACTTTTTGTGTACGTTATGAATATAGGTTTATTCATATTTCATTAAAAATCTCAGGTAGCTTTTCTCCGATCCATTTATTCGCTATTAAAACATAAAAAGATGAGAAAATATAAAATTATTCGAAAATAACATAAAAAAACTTCCGCTTTGCTTTTTTTCCTTCGCGGTGTCAAAGTAAATCGATTGATTATAAATACAGATGGACATTTTTATAACAATTCATCAAATTATAGTCATATGAAAATGGTCAGATATGATATCTCGCCATTTTCCTCAACTGTAACGATTTGACGTAATTTACTATGAACTGGCGCAAGCAATAATTGTAAATTTGTAAAACTATGTTAGCGTAAAAAAATGACGTGAATTCGTATACGCTTTATTTCGGATGCTTTAACATGTTCTACTTTCACTTTGCGTTTTCCAGATATATATTTTTAAACTGTTATTCGCTTACTGTTATTCACTTAAAAAGAAAGAACGGCTAAGTTTTATCTTCAATATTTTGACAATGAATTGTTAAAAAAAAAAAAAAAAAGAGAATCTAAAAAAGCAAATTAAACAATTAAACAAACGACTGAGATATTACACACATGTACCTGTGCTGTTTTAGCTCGACTGATCAAAGATTAGCAGAGCTTATGCCGTGGTGCGTCGTCCGTCTGTAAACTTTTTTTGTGACGTTTTTTCGCTGAAACTGCCTCACGGCTTTTCATGAAACTTCACAGGAACGTTGCTCTTGATGTCTAGTTGATCCTAGCAAAAAATCAGGTCGGCCGGACATTCAAGGTGGCCGCCACGGCTGAAAGATATTTTGAAAATACGCTTTTGTGGCAAATACTTCTAAAAAACCATATATGATATTGATTTGGAACCTTTATCAAAATGACTGGCACAACATGTAGTTGATCCTAGCCGAAGTTCATTTTGATTGGATGTCAAACATGGCCGCCAGCGGCCATTTTTGTTTACACAGAGCTATATAGGAAAAACTTGTGGCGACTGCTTCTCAAAAAACATACACATCCCATACATTGAGTATGTTTTGAAAAAGCTGTTTGGGTCGGATGGTGCTGACCCACCTACTTGCATGTAGAAACATGAGGAAAATGTAAAATATACTTCTTTTTTTTTTGATTATGCAACAAATTATGAATACATTGCACAAATGTATGATTTAACATTTATAAGGCCAAAAAAAATACCTGTGTTTCCGGTGGCCCGACCGACCCTATTTTTAAAGGGCCGACCCTAAAACTTTTTATGAAAAAAAAAATGTCCTGAACAGTGATTTATCACAATATATCGAGGTAAACTGACATCATAGAGAAACTTTCAGTTGTATGGGTGATTATGAGATAAATACATGTAGAATCTAACAATATCTTGCTCCAAAAAAAAAAAAAAAAAAAATGTCTTCCGACCAAGTTCGATTTTAATTGTTTAGCAAGATGTTTTGGTTTGTTTTACCTTGTCAACCAATCAAAATTAAGAGATTCTGTGTAATAGCTCCGAATTTACCCTGGAACTTTTTCCCTGCCCACTGGTTGGTTGGTAATTAGTGTAGTCTGATCAGAAATATTCATGTATCCGCCTTCTTACTTGAAATAATGTGGGTTTATACAAATAGAATGTGAACAGATAGCCGTGTATATCTTAACATTTATAAATATAATGCACACATTTTTAATTCATTAATAACTCCCAAAAAATGAAGAACTCGGTTTTGTTTAAAGTTAAATTCTAAACTTGAGCGGCTCATACCGTACATTATTGTACTATAGCGAAGATTAAAAGTCCAATAGACTAAATACACTGTTTATACTGTTATTTACAAATAGGCATACATGGGCAATTGTATAGCGGAATGTCTTGTCGAGTCTGTACACATAGGCATACATGGGCACTTGTATAGCGGAATGTCCTGTCGAGTCTGTACACATAGGCATACATGGGCAATTGTTTTAGCAAAATGTTTGGTCGAGTCTGTACACATAGGCCTGTCCATTTTATACTTAAAATCTTTCTTTAACAGACTAAGACCCCATTTATACAATTAGCAGGATAATGTCCCACATTCCAACTGGCCAGAACTAGATGCAGACATAAAACCTCAGCTTCGATAGTAAGAGTATGGCAGGTACTTGGATCCCTATGTATCCTGCCCCTCTCTATGGGGCGGCTTTTAATAAACTTTAATGTGTTGATGAGCCATTAAACAACCTTCGATTCGGTTTTAGTCGGCACATGCCTTCAGTATCATCAAGTTCCCCTTTAAGATAGACACACAGGTTCCGAACATAACTCTGTATTGCAATTTAGATAAATGATGGCCTTGTTCCGATTTAGAAATTCATAAAGTACGGTCTCTGATAGGTGAGACATTTTAATCCACGGAAGCTTGTACTTTATACAATTGATCAGCCCATGGACGTAAAGTCATACATACATGAACTGTTAAACAACATGAGATTTGTTTTGTTTCAGACAACACATTAAGACGACGTAACAACAGGCAAAGACATTTATAGACAAATATGGATATATCTACATAACAGATACCGTTCCAAGTCAGGTTGTGTAGCACGGACTTTACAAAGGCAGGCAGTTACATAAAGGGAAGACGCCATATACGTGTAACGTGTGCAGTAAATCATTTATCTTCTTCAAAAACAGAAATTTACACACCAAGGCAGTCTTACATCGTACATGTGCATACATACAGGCGAGATACCATTTAAATGTAGTTTTTGCTGCAAAGGATTTATCCAGTCTAGTAAACTTAAAACAAACATGAGCACAAATACAGGAGAGACACCATTTATATGTGGCGTTTGTAGTAAAGGATTTATCCAGTCGAAAGATCTAAAGTTACACATGCTTAGACACACAGGCGAGACATCATTTAAGTGTTACGTGTGCAGTCGAGAATTCACCCGTCAAGGCAGTCTTACAGTACACATGCACGTACATTCAGGCAGGACACCATTTGTGTGTCGTGTTTGCAGTCAGGAATTTACACAGCAAGGCACTCTTACAGCGCATATGCGCAAACATACAGGCGAGAAACCATTTAAGTGTTATGTGTGCAGTCAAGAATTCACCTGCCAAAGCAGTCTTAAAGGACACATGCGCATACATACAGGCGAGACATTTAAGTGTTACTTTTGTAGTCAAGAATTCACCCACCGAAGCAGCCGTACAGTACACATGCGCATACATACAGGCGAGAAACCATTTATGTGTCATGTGTGCAGTCAACAATTTACACAGCGAAGCACTCTTACATCGCATATGAGCAAACATACAGGCAAGAAACCATTTAAATGTAACGTGTGCAGTCAAGAATTCACCCGTCAAGGCAGTCTCACAGTACACATGCGCATACATTCAGGTGATTTGAGTACACCATTTACGTGTATTATTTGTAGCAAAGGGTTTTCCAATTCAAGTAATCTTAAAAGACACATGCGCAAGGTGAGAGATCATTTAAGTGTTGCGTTTGCAGTAAAAAGTTGATCCAGTCGAGTAACATTAAAATACACATGCGTGTAGACACCATTTAAGTGTAGCGTGTGCAGCAAAGGATTTACTTATTCAGGCAATCTTTCAAAAGGCATGCGCAAACATTAAGACGAAACACCATTTTATTTTACAGCCTGGTGCATAGGATTTACCAAATCAGGTTAGCTACAAATGAACAATGCTCAGGCATACACGAGATTGAAGAAGACTAGTGGTATAACATTTTGTATAGGAAACATGCATGCTTGTATAGTTGATTGGTTCGAAGACTCGGGTTATTCCAGACAAGAGGAAACACCCTTGCTTGTATAGTTGATTGGTTCGAAAACTCAGATTATTCCAGACAAGATGAAACACGCATATTTGTATAGTTGATTGGTTCGAAGACTCGGGTTATTTCAGACAAGAGGAAACTCGCATGCTTGTATAGTTGATTGTTTCGAACACTCAGCTTACACCAGACAAGAGGAAACACGCATGTTTGTATAGTTGATTGGTTCGAAGACTCCGGTTATTCCAGACAAGAGGAAACTCGCATGTTTGTGTAGTTGATTTGTTCGAAGACTCAGGTTATTCCAGACAAGAGGAAACACGCATGCTTGTATAGTTGACTGGTTCGAAGTCTCCGGTTATTCCAGACAAGAGGAAACTCGCATGTTTGTATAGTTGACTGGTTCGAAGACTCCGGTTATTCCAGACAAGAGGAAACTCGCATGTTTGTATAGTTGACTGGTTTGAAGACTCCGGTTATTCTAGACAAGAGGAAACACGCATGTTTCTATAGTTGATTGGTTCGAAGACTCAGGTTATTCCAGACAAGAGAAAACTCGCATGTTTGTATAGTTGACTGGTTCGACGACTCGGATTATTCCAGACAAGAGCCAAGCCATTTGCTAGTGTTTTGTAGTCTAGATCTAGCTTCGCACGACATAACATTTCTCTATTAACACATTAGTATCACTCATGGGGAATATAAATTGCGAGAACAGGTTAATGCATAGTACCAAAGGTTTGATCAATGCAAATTATAGACTTTCTGTGTGTGTTTGTGGTTGACTGTCGTCCTTGAATGCTATTTTTCCTGTTCGATTTTTATATCCATTATCATGAAACTTTTTCAAGCATTAACATTATACTTGGAATTATTAACGTAATACCCGGTACTCGTTCGTATATTTTCAGTTTCGTAAAATGTGTTATTTGTATCTAGTTATTTTATTTCATTCTCAAAATTTGTAGAAATTATGTATAAAATCATCAAATTATACTTTATTTGAGAAACAATTACCAAAGCCGTATGGGTCATGTCAAAGTCATATCAATAAACATGTACCAACAAAATGTGAACGCACTTCGAAACTACCTACAATAGTGTTAATGTACGCTACAAAGTAGATGGGATCACCGTACTAAACGTTAGCGTCAACACCGATAGATGAGGTACGAAAATAGCGCGTATATGACCTGAATATACGCTTGTATGACAGCGAACTGATTTTATTGAACTACCCTTTGCTCGCTGCGTACAGATTCCCCAGGAGTGATAATGAAGTTTTAGACGATTGAGACTTGTGTATTTAGACTACATTGTAAGGGACTGTCTTGTACATTCTATGTCGCCACAGAGAAGACGTTCAATGAAGTCTTTGCCGGACAGATGTTTGTTTAGTGTGCCACACTTAGTTCTTAGTCGGGTGTTATGAATCTGGGATTGATTAAACGTCATGAACGGCGATATTTGTGACAATAAACAAAATCATGATTCAAATGTGTGCAACCATACAACACTAATGATCAAAATCAATTATAAAGATTAAATAATAAACGAGTTTAATTAGCATTGAACTCAGTTAGGCTGAATGTTGTAGTACATGAACAATCGAGTTTTCGGGGAAAATTTGACGTCGCCTGATTATTAGTAAATGGTCACGCGGCAATCAAGTATAAACATGTATCAAGCATTACACGTAACACCTCGATTTCTTAAACCAGTATCGTTTGGATTTCAAACAGGCTACCATATAAATAAATACACTTAAAGCTGTACAGTCCCTATTTTAACTGGTAATAACTCATGAATATGAATGAGTCACGTGTGAAGTAGTTTCAACTCGACGAACACCCCAAAAGTCGGTATATAAGGAGAAATCGATATGTAAAATTTCACATTTTTATTTAGCCTCCGTACAGGTAACATCGATAAATATACGGCTCCAGAATATATGTGATAAAAAAATAGTTGCCTGGAACGGGATTTGAACCACAGCCTTGCACTTGTAAGATTTGAAAGATGTACGCTGAACCTCTAGACCACTGCTATTTATTGGTATTTTGTAGCAGTTTTAACACTAAATAGGCATTACGTAATAACAAGAGCGCGCACACAAACTCATAAAGCGCTAAATAACAAGTCGAGATATGATTGATTTGAGGCGAAGTATTAGTTTCATATTGATAAGATACAGTATTACACCAGGCAATGTTAATTTACACGTGCGACAATATGGACTGCATATTTATTGATCCATCATTAGTTGCGTTCAAATATGTTAAGTTATTTTGCCTCATAATATATGGTAGTTAGTATACTATTTTCTCAAGTAGCGTCGTAGTTCAGTGGATAGAGCAGAGGACTTGAAATCAGAAGGTCGTGTGTTCGAGCCCCGAAAGAAGCTAACTTTTTTTTTTGTTAAAATTACTGTTACCTGTGTATAGGTACGATGTGCACTGGTCGATGTATATACAGTAAATGATTTCCTTCGCTATATTTGCTCGCTTAAATACCCGATTTCGACATGAGCTGGTGAACATGAAGTTACAAATAAAGACACGCCTACAAAGAAGAAATCGATTAATATAGGGACTCTGTAGCTTTAACAAAACTGCTTTACTGTTAACTGATTTGCTCCAATACATATACTCACCAAAAGAAAAGTGCCTAATTTTTTTGGCCAATCTTTGAGGGCGTAGGACAGCTTAAACAGCGCTTTAATTAAACAATGTTTGATTTTTAAGAACACTTCACTGAGTACTAAATATTCCTTTAAACAGTTTCAGATGTTGTCAAGCAATACTCTTTTATGGATGCTATGGAAACCTTAAAGGGGCGTAATTTGATGATGTTTGATAATCAAAAGCTGCTACCTACACAATCGGTGTTGTGTTTTTCTGTGATTTTTTCGAATGCAACGTATAGAGAATATTGTCTTGGACAAATTGAGGTAATGTTTGTAGATTTTATATGTTTTTCCAAAAATGCATGGTTTAAGAAAAAGGGGTATATCTCCCTTGAGTGCTGAACTTGTCTTTTATTTCAAAAGAAATCTTTTGTTTGGACTATTGGTGGTGGTCGATCGAATTATTCTGTATACATCATTTATTATTTCCTGTTTTACTTTTTATATAATAAGGGAAAGAAAAAGTAGTATGTTTTTATTTTTGCTTAGTATATATTTAAATTTATGATAGAATAAAGAATAACAATTCAAAACGCCAATATTATTATACACCTTATACACCTAACAAAATTGCCAACGCCCCTAGTAAATCTGAAACATATCGTCAGCTGCAATGGCAGGAGACATGGCAAGGCAACCGGTTTGTGTTAAGACAAATAATTGCGGTATCAAATTACTGGGTACGATTGAGTCATATGCCTAATATATGTTTCAATAAACGAATATTCTTGTATTGTTTTAATAGTAAAGGATCTAGATCTAAAAATTGGATTACAGAGTTTTAAATAATTGTTAGCTCGACTATTCGAAGAATAAGAGAGCTTATGTAATCACGTCGGCGTTGGCGTCGGCGTCGGCGTCCCACATCAAGGTTTGCGTGTAAGATGTGTTTACAAGTCTATATCTCTTACATTTCTTATCCTAGCACAACCAAATTTGGCCATTACCTTCCTTATAGCATTATCTTAAGGGCTTATCTTAAGTTTGGTTCCTGTAACACATGGGCTCCCATGGAACCCAAATTATGATAATAAAAATGTGTCCCATTTAACATCAAATTTCGCATGTAAGCTGTGTTTACAAGTCTATATCTCTTACAATTCTTACCCTAGTACAACCAAATTTTGCCATTACCTTCCTTATAGCATTATCTTAAGGACTGCTTAAGTAATTTTGTTTCCTGTAACCCCAGGGCTCCCAAATTCTGATAGCCCTTAAAATGTGTCTGTTTCACATCAAATTTTGCGTGTAAGCTGTGATTACAGGTCTACATCTCTTACATTTTCTTGTCCTAGCTGAACTAAATTTTGGAATTGGTTTCCTTATAGTATGTTGTAAAGGGTTGGGTAAGTAATTTTGTCTTCTGCAAATTCTGGGCTCCCATGGAACCCGAATTGTGATGGCCCATAAAATGTGCAATAAAGGCAGATCTAGGTTTGCATGTAAGCATGTATATATCTATAATTTTGGGATTGGGATTTCTTATAGCATTATGCATCTTATTCATACTTCACCCATATTGGGGCATGGGCTCCCTCCTCCCACCCCCGCCCCCACTCCCACCCCCCCTCCACACTTTTTTTTTTACATATTTCTGTGTTGTTTTAGTCAATTCTTACACATATATGTTGTCCACATATGTCCCCCCCCCCCCCCCCCCCCCACACCCACACACTTGAAACTCTTTATTTTATTTTATTTTTTTACATATTTTTGTGTTGTTTCAGTCTATTCTTACACATATATGTTGCTCCCCTCCCCCCACGCCTCCCCTCCCCCCACTTGAAACTTTTTTTTTTACATATTTCTGTGTTGCTTTTGTCAATTCTTACACATGTTGCCCCCTTCCCCCTGCCTCGCCTCCCCCGCCAAGCCCCCCACCCCACCCCAACCCCACCACACACTCGAAACTAGAATATTTTTATTTATTTTTTACATATTTCTGTATTATTTTGGTCAATTCTTACATCCCGCCCCCACTCCCACCCCTTACACATACACATATATGTTGCCCCCTCCCCACCACCCCTGCCTCTCCCCGCGCCCCTCCTCCGCCACACACACTCGAAACTCCCCTTTTTTTATATATATATTTTTTTTTTCTTATTTTTTTTTTTTTACATATTTCTGTGTTGTTTTGGTCAATTCTTACACATAGCTATGTTGGCCGTCTTCCACCCACCCCACCCGCACGCTCGAAACTGGAATATTTTTATTTAATGTTTATTTTGTTTACATATATCTGTGTTGTTTTGGTCAATTCTTACACATAGCTTCTTACATATATATGTTGCCCCCTCCACCCCACTCACTACCTCTCCACCCCACCCACCCCACTCGAAACTCGATTTATTTTATTTTTTTGTTACATTTGTCAATTCTTACATATATATGTTGCTTGCTGCCCCGCCTCTCACCCCCCCCTCCACCCCCCCCCCCCTCCCCCCCCCCCCCCCCCCACCACACTTGAAACTTTTTTTTTTATATATTTTGTGTTGTTTTGGTGAATTCTTACATAGCTTCTTACACATATATGTTGCCCTCACCACCCCCACCCCCACACAACCAACACCCGCCTCTCAAACACCCCCCCCCCCCCCACCCCCACTCAAAACTCGAATTTTATTTCTTTTCTTTTTTTACATATTTCTGTGTAGTTTTGGTCAATTCTTACATATAGCTATGTTGCGCCCCAAACCCCACCACACATTGTTTTAGCCTTGTTTTCTGATGGTATATACTAGCTATATAATTTATTATTCTCTGAAAAATCGAATAATCGAGCTGCGCTGTTCTCCGACAGCTCTTGTTAAAAAATT
Source organism: Cyrtodaria siliqua (assembly GCA_037043455.1). Classification (NCBI taxonomy): domain Eukaryota; kingdom Metazoa; phylum Mollusca; class Bivalvia; order Adapedonta; family Hiatellidae; genus Cyrtodaria; species Cyrtodaria siliqua. The sequence goes on along the minus strand of JAWPHD010004742.1, from coordinate 6,696 downwards.
GAGTTTAATAACGTTCCTAGTATAATTAATCCTTTTGTTAAACGGAAAGCTGTAGATGATGTTAAAAGTGTATCTTTAAATCAGTTTATAATAACTTGGAATGTAAATATTAACTCGGAACGTGGTAGTAGTAATATTGGTGGCAATAAATTATGTACTTATAGCTTATTTAAAACTACATTTGAAACAGAAAGGTACTGTAAACTAATACTACCAAGCAATCATAGGTAGGCTTATTCTAGATTCCGTTGTGGCGTATCACCAATTAGACTAGAGACTGGAAGATATGCAGGACTTCAGATTAGTGAAAGAGTTTGTCCATGTTTTAATGTTCAGGTAGAAGATGAGTAACATGTTATGATAACCTGTCCTTTATATAATGATATCAGAGCTAATTGATATGGTAAAGCAATAAGCCTAAATCCCTATTTTAATAACTCAGATGAACAAAAATTAGTAATTTATTCACAAGTGCAGACTTAATTTTGTGTATGTGCCAAATCCTGCTACTTAATTCTTAATTCTACTGTCGATCTAGCTTTTTGTATCGCTAGTCTTTTTCCCTTCTTAAATATGCCAAACAATGTCAATTTTATATCGGTAAATACTGTCAATTTGTTTTATCATATCGCGATTCTGTTTTCTTCTATGAAAATGATGCTAATCAGTTCCTTTTTGATCTGATCAAAGGGCATAAATGTTGTTTTTTTAATTTTCATTCTGACTAATGCGCAATAGTGCTTTGTTTATTTTGTCATAGATTAGCATCATTTACATAGTCTTAATATGTAATATATATGCTGATATCGTTTGAGTTTGATTTTATTAGCTACTTTTAAAATTAAAATGGCATATCTGTCTTTAATGTTTACGATGTATTATTTATGTTTTTATTTATTGTAACCACGATGAGACTTTAATAAAGAAATATATATAAAGATCAGCTGCACAGCTATACAGTGCCATTGATATTGATAAATGCATTTACCTGTAGATGAATTTACCTATTCAAAGTTTCACGTCATCAAATAAAAGCTCGCTTTTCACCAGTAGGAGCGCCGCTGAATCTTTTCACGTGTCTGGACCGCATAACTCAAACATAAATAATTGGGGTTGGAGGCAACGTAGTTCCCATTTTGCAAGCAAGTGCAGATGCGCGGATTTTATAGTACTCTTTTAAAAAACACAGAGTTTAAAGCTTATACTAGATGGCAAAGAAAATGAATCATATCAGAAGTCAGTTATTATGTCGGAGATTCATCCAACAATCGTTTTGACTGGTTTTGATTGAGATATCGTAGTCGGAATCGCGTACAAATGCGAAGATAGAAAAAAGTTCGAAAAAAACTAGATTGTGTTTTCTTCGAAATTGCCAATGATTCAAAACGGTGCAAAAATTGTATATTTTTATATAGTGTTGAAATTGCCAGGAGTCGAATATCATGACCTGTTCTACCTTTTCAGAAAAAATCTTATTTTTCGTGAATTATACATTATGCGTGCCCGTTTTTAAAAGTTGGTACTTGCATTTCACTCTTTCAGAGGCTATTCAAATGGCGCGACACAGAAAAACACCCAGTCTATGGCCAGTCAGTCGCACGCCATAAACCCCACTTCTCCTTGGACAAATTAAAATATCAGGTTCACACTGTCACTAAAACTTAATTGTGAATTGAATTGAAGTGTTTTACATGAATGACTTGAGCGAGTGCGTAATTTACAAACTACAAACAAATATATCTATCATCTATGTCGAAAGTGAAACACACCAAGCAAATTGGTCATGGCATGGATTGTTTGTAGCCTGTGTAGGGATTTGTGTAAGTAAATACAACTGTAATTACTGTAGGACAAATGTTTAACGTTGAAAACATATGAAATGGTGGTTCATATATATTAATTTAATTCTGATCATTTTTAGAACACATGAGTGATGAATGATTGATGAAAGTTTAAGCCTTGAAAATACTACTTGCCGCCTGTGTCTGTGACTTATATTTTGGACAGTAGTCAGTATCCAGAAAGAGACCACATTAAATTCCAGTTGTGTTTTAAGTAAACTATTATGGAAAGCTGGCATTGATAGCATTACGAAAGTTGAACAGCTATGTTATTTTTTTAGGTCTGCTTTTTAATAGAGGCAGTGTCAGTGTGCAGATGTGTTACCACAGCCTGTTTTCACCAAATCATTTCCCAGTCTCACAGTAATCTGTATAACTACATCAAGAGCCTTGTGTAAGTCAGTATGTAGGTAAGCACAGCTTCAAAAATGAATGTATCCATGTATATCCTTTGCAAAATATGTGGCAATTGTGCACCTGCACTTAATCTCAGACTTCTTACACTAAAAATAAAAATGAATGAATTGTGTTTTACAGCACATCGACACATAAATAGTTCATATTGTGCATAGTACGGATGTAAAATGAAACAAACAAATAAAAACGTCCTTTTATTACATCTAAAATATTAACTTAACCAGGACCCTGACTTAACATAATGTGCTGGCATGGCCCAGCTATAGCATGCGGATGATAGCAATCTGGAGCTTCCCGGATTCAAGTCGCACAGGCACCACCTGAGTTTCGTCTGTGTTTTCGGGCAATACACCTTCCCTCAGCCTTGTTTGTTCCTCAGCCTCGGTTGTTGGATTGGGATTGAAACTGGGTGGTGGGGTGTGTGTGGGGGGGGGGGGGGTCTATCCTTCGAGCACGATAAAGATCCATAGAAATATATTCATTAGTAAGAATAAGGCAGGTTCTCAAATTCCTATGTGTCCTCCTTCCCCTCTCTTTGGGGCGGCTCTAAATAACGTGTACCGATAATGTGTTGATTAGCCAAAAACGATATTTTAATTCATCGTACATGTAAAAAACATTTCTATAATCAATATTCATCTACATATTTCAATTGTGAACTGTTTAAGTCGAAACTAAAACTGGTTACGGTAGCTTATGGGATGCCGAGTTGTCCGAAAGTTCGAAAACCAGCCAGATCGGACCAGTAACAGCGGAGTTATGGTCCTTGATTTAGTTATACATGGTATATTGCTATATTTTGCCCCGTTAAGACGATAGGGCCTTCATTTTTCATCCTATCTTACAAACTTTACCACATTGTTAATATCAATGAAAGCTCGGACAGGTTCGAAAACCAGCCAGATCGGACTAGTAACAGCGGAGTTATGGCCCTTGATTTAGTTAAAAATGCTATATTTTGCCTCGTTAAGACGATATGGGCTTCATTGTTCATCAGATCTTTACCAAACTGTATCAGATTGTTAATGTCGTTGAAAGCTCCAACAAGTTCGAAAACCAGCCATATCGGACTAGTAACAGCGGAGTTATGGCCCTTGATTTAGTTAAAAATGCAATATTTAGCCTCGTTAAGAAGATATGGGCTTCATTGTTAATCCGATCTTTACCACACTTTATCAGATTGTTAATATCAATGAAAGCTCGGACAAACTTGAAGACCATTCATATCGGACCAGTAACAGCGGAGTTATGGCCCTTGATTTAGTTCAAAATGCTATATTTTGCCTCGTTAAGACGATAGGGCCTTCATATTCATCCTATATTTACCAAACTTTACCACATGTTAATATCAATGAAAGATCGGACCAGTAACAGCGGAGTTATGGCTCTTGATTTAGTTAAAAATGCTATATATTCACTCACTCATTGATGTTATAAGAGCCATATTAGCCAGTAGAGCGTCCAAAGGCCTCTTGTTTTAGCTCTTTGTTGGACCAGTCGGACCAGTAACAGAGGAGTTATGGCTCTTGATTTAGTTAAAAATGCTATATTTTGCCTCATTAATATGGTAGGGCCTTCATTTTTCATCTGATCTTTACCAAACTTTACCAGATTCTTTAGTTATGGCCCTTGATTTAGTTAAAAAAACGTTCAAAAAGACGTAAATGGCGGTCACTCGCTTCATTGATGTTATAAGAGCCGTGTTAGCCAGTAGAGCGTCCACAGGCCATCTTGGGCCTCTATGTGTCCTTCCACTCTCTCAAAGGCGGCTCTAAATGACATATAATGTGTTGTTGAGCCAACCTAGGCCAGAGGGGTTTGTTTTGTGTTTTTTCGGTCCTTAGACCCTCCAAACCAATTTTTGTAAAAATAATGAATAACAAAAAAATTCAACAGGGTTTTTTAACACGAAAAACTGGTAAGAAAAGTAACCGGCGATACCCGTATTTTGGTCCCGCATTTGAAACCACCAGTGAGTGATCCTGTTTAAAAATTAGTGTAACATTAGCAGGTCATGTTACTTAGTTGTTTTTCTGGTCAATGTTCCCACAATGTTCTGTTCAATTTATATTCTTATAAAAAAAAGAGTTCTATGGTCACTTTTTATTCATCTATTTCAACTCACCAACTTGTTACCTATTTAAGTTGAAACAAAAATATGTATGGTTAAACAGAATCTGTATCATTTTCATTTTCAGAGTCCCTGATGTCCTGAGACGCTTTGAGTTAGCTGTAAAATGTTACTGAAGTCACACTATATTGGAGGATTTTATTGAAACAAGTGTCTTGTCACATATATAATAACTTTTTACATTATCAAGCGAATCAGAAATACTTAAACGAACAAGAATAGAATAATGTTCAATATTATTTTATTTTTTTATGAATCATGAATCAACAATACCTCATACGGACAGTACTAGCATCAACTTCAATAAAAATATGTCTAGTAACATTTGTGACTTGAGGGAATAAGGTTATTTCGACCCACTAATTTCGAAATTCCCAGGATCATCAGTTCAGCATAAAATCATATCAACATGTCTGACTGTTGACAGAAGTGGATCGATGGCGACATTAACTGGACAGTTCATTAGAGTGGCTCAAAATAAGGGCTAATACGAAAATATAAATGTGTTTCTGTTAATCTGACCGACCATGCCCAATTTCTTTATTGGATTAAAATGATGTTTTCTGAATTTTATTGGATTATAAAGTTTGTGGAATAACAGATGGCAGGAGATGTATATTACTGGTCCTACCCAGAAAAGTGGGTGGTCTGCTTCCACCAAAAAAAACAAAAAAAAAAATACATGTATAAATATAACCCCGCATATGTTGAAAATGACTTGCACCATATAAACAATAAAGGCCGAGAGGTGCGCATATTAAAGGGACATGCAGCAATCTTTTTTTATAAACTCCAAAATGGTGTAACATATAATTTAAATATATGCAAGCGGGTATAAAATGAAAACCAATTCTTGATTAATCAATCGATATCTGACTTGTTACATATTTTTTACTTAGTCATGAAAGATAATATTTAAAGCAGAAATTGGTCCTAAATCAACAAATCCGCTTTTGATATGTTTTTAAGTATTAAATATCATTATAAATACGATTATTACTATGCCATTGATGTATGTTCAGTAAAAATATGTTTTTAAAGATAAAAATCGAACAGGCGAACAGGCATTGCTAAAATATCGAAAAAAAATCTAAGGGGAAAAACTCTTGCGCGAATTACCGGAAGTGACGTCATTGGGAACAAACTATTTTTTGTTTACATTGGGACTGAACGCAAAACAGTATACCTTGTGTGAAAATGCGAGAATTAAGCGATCATGATACCGAGTCAGAGGAAATGCCCGTGATAAGACGGTTACACGATGTGCAACCTTACAATACGTGTCTGAGGACGAAAATACATCGGATTCATCAACTGATGATGAAGTCGAACGCGGTGCAAATGGAGAGCTTGTAAAGACTATCGTGTCATGTCATTCGTTACGTTCAGAGGTTCATTACACTATTCACTAATCTAACAAAATAGTGTCTTTATACACTGACAGCAACTACAAACAAAAAACAACGTAAACATTGTTTTCATCGAAATCTGACAGTAAGTCACCGCAACACTGCAATATCTTAGTACATACACAATAACCGCGAAATGTAGTATATTCCGAATGAATGGACCTGGTCTAAATACGAGCGTCAGATTTTTTTTGCCGATAAGTAGACATGGAACAAATATATTTATTAGATATTATCCATAATTGATAAAAAAAATAATGAAAACAATAAAAAATGAAACAGCATATAATTCCTATAGTATTATATATTTGCCATAAGTCGCCATTAACACCAAACACTCTCGGAGCGGTGTTTGTAATATGACATGCTCTCTAGCCTCCACTTCCCCCAAATATCAATACAGACTAATCAAATACTGCGGTGCACTATTGAAGTACAGCCTAATTAGGGTACATACGTCGGTATATCACAAAAGCACGCACCATTTAGGAAACCTAGTTTTATGATATATTTCCTGTTTATTGCAATTACTTGAGCGGTGTAATACCGCCGAGGGCAGACGCGTATTGCACAAGACGGATATATCACATGATATGCGCGCTCTAATTGTCGCGCACAAAGACAGAAAAATACTATGATTTAAATAATGTAGCCAAATGTATTATGAGCACGATATAGACAGTTCGTAAGTATACTTACTCATGTATACTTACTCCTGATATACAGATCGAAAACAGACCAAACATATGCAATTACCATAATATAAAGTATATTATTCTATTATACTTGTTTTACTTATTGCACGAGCTAAGAGGCGTTATTGTTGTTGTTTTGCAATAAAACATTACTGAATTAATATAAAAGCTAGTAATATTATTAATGTTCTGCCTTGTAATAG